>OLKM01001019.1:94424-161245 GCA_900291075.1 Melanogrammus aeglefinus | reverse complement strand
CACTCTCTCTCTCTCTCTCTCTCTCTCTCTGTTTTCTTTTTTCTTTTACTCTTCTTACCCTCCTAGTTTCTCGACTCCTCTCCGCCTCCCTCTGTAGACAGATGTGGACAGCAGAGGCAGGAGTTTGCAAAGAGGACGGAAGCCCTTTACCAGCAGAACAGTATTTCTAAGGAGGAGAAAAGGCCCAGAGAGCAACAAATGGATGTTTGGTAAGTCAAAGATCACCCTGGATGATGTATGCTTTACGTAAAAATATATGCTTATATTACAGTTTTTAATGAAAAGAGAACAGAAGTACAATATTGGTTTTATTGAGTCCACTCCTGTTGTGAGTTTTCTGGGCTTCTGCGGTCCATGGGTTTGTGATTAAACCGTTGTTGTGGATTATGGGCTGTGAAATCTTGCAAGGATCACTCGGCAATGTCAATAATCCAGGGGATAATCTCCTGTTTCTGTTGGTGCTATGGTTTGGGTCATAGTACATGTGACCCCCCTCAAGTCTTTATAAAGCAGCTTTATTATTTCAAGCCCTGAATATTGCAGGGTTTTAAATAATGGTGGTACTGTACATTTTGTGAAGAAGAACTTCAGAAAGCCCAGAGTTGAGATTGTGTTTTCTTACTTTAGTTTCTCATGCTCGACAGTATGCATGCCAACCAGGGTGTTCATTAGCTAACAGGAGGCTTGTGAAAGCAAAAGGTGTGGTGTGGACTTTGCATGTTTGTCCATGGCCTGCCGCATCTTGCTCTATCAAGCATGCATGTCAGATGCTTATTACATCAAAGAGCATGTAGGCCTATAGTGTCACTGCAAGTGTATATTATTTTTATTCCATTCATAACCTCTATACACTATAAAGTATAAACATATGATTATGGTTATTATTATGATCAGTATGATTATTAGTTTGATTACTCACATCAGCAATGAATATCCAATAAACAGTGCACTAGCCATGTATGGTTTGTTGCCTCTTTTTGTTCTGTATACTATAACTCTAGGGGAGTTCACAGCACAAGGAACGTTCTAACCACGCCTTCTTGCTTCAGAAAGACTCAAGTTTGTTCATCGTCAATAAACCTTTGAACTTTGGTGTTGCGTCTGGTGTTGATAAGTGCCTGAGGTGCTCATATGCAAAGACAATTCATCGGATGACTAATGTCCACCGTTCAGAAAGACTCTGACCTCTCGGCAGACAATAAGATCCATAAACGTTATTGATTCTCGTCGGTATTGTCCCAAATTCGACTTTCTTTGTTTTTATTTCTTGACCAGAGCAATGGAGTCCTGGACAGTAGAACACAGCCCTGAAGATATTCCAGGTGGGAGTCACTGGCAATGTGCTACGGCAAAAATACATAAAAAAGAGGATGCAAAAAACAATCTTAAAAGGCTAAGTGTGTGTGTGTGTGTGTGTGTGTGTGTGTGTGCACGCACATGGGGGAGTGTGTGCGCATTAAGCTGTATCTGTGTATGTCTTGTCTTCACCAGGGAGGAAGAAGTCTAAGCTGAAGAGTCTGAAATCTCGACTGTTCAAGAGATCCAGAAAGGAAGATGAAGGCCGCGCCAAACTCAGCCAGTCTACCAGTGACATGACGGCTGGGAAGGGACTTGATTCAGAGGAAGATGTAGAGTGAGTTAGTGCATGAAGTCAGCTGACCTACCAAACCCTTTGTCAAAGCGTTCTTCTTACCAGCTAGTATATACGAGTGGAAACTATTTTTTGGGTGCCCTCCCTTCCTTATATGCTGGCATGCAGGCTTTTACAATTCACTGACACCATACATTGTGTGTTGACTGTAAGGTCAGATGTCATTTTGATGGAAGCAACAATTATATACTTACATCTTTGCCATCCAAGATGTTTATTATACCACCAGGTGTGAGTGTGATTAGCCGTTACAAGCCGTTTTGAGCAATGTTTGCTACAGTCCACTGGGTAGGCTGGTAGACCGATCTATCCAGCACACCTCTAGGTGGACCCGCCCACTTGTGATGTAATTTATTTCAAAAACGCTTGTAACAGCTTATCACACTTACAGCTGGTGATATAATGATATAAAATAATTACAGATAAACATTAAAGCAATCATAAATAAGGCTGATACTATTTGTTTCCTTTCAAAGGGAACCCCTACTTTTGAAGTACAATCTTCAGGATTGCTGCATTAAACCTCTAAAGTCATATCAGTAAATGATCCCCTCTTTCTCCCATCATTGCACAATCCTTCACCGCTCAGATGCTCCGAGGTAATGCTTGGGTCAAGAGCATTGTCCCATGAAAGCATCTTTGTGGCAGACGAGGTCCTGGCCGACCCAGAACCCTCCAGGGTGCTGTCCCATGAGAATGTTCACACCAAGATCAAAGCTCTTCAGGTATCACTTTGTTTTGCAGCTGTAGTAGTGGAGGACAATTCCATGACAACTCTGGGACTGCTGTGAAATTACATCAGTCTGTGTTCAAAATGTCACAGATGAAGCTTCAGCAGCAGAAGTTGCACTTGGGGCCCCCCTCCATTGGTATGCCGCTAAAACGTCGGGACCACCTGGCCAGGACTTCTGCTAGTGAATCTGCATCACAGGAAGCTCTCAATAAGGTACATTATCCAGGCCAAGTTATTATCATGTTAGATTATAATGAGGTTATATCACATGATCCATCCCGGATCTTCCCATGATATGTATATGTGAGCACTGGGAACTGGGTCGGTTCTAGTGTAGTCTTCAAATGTAATTATATTAACCAAGGATGTGGTATTTTATTTGTTGACTTATTTCTCAGGAAATATTGCAGCCTTCTGCTCAACCTCTGTCACCTGCCCACAATAAGTCACCTACCAGATTTGTGGCTCCCATGCCATCTCCTTCTGCACCTACTGCTGTTCTGCTGACCTCACCCACTACTGCTGCTGACCTCCCTTCAGACTTCAGCAGCCCAGCCAAGGTCACTTCCTCTCTGGATACATCTGCTGCACGTCACCGCATGTCCATCAAGCCAAGGAACCAGAGGGCCAGCACTAAACGACAGAGAGTGAGTGTTTTCTTCTTTTGGCCCACACAAGGGAAATTAAGGATGACTATTGAGACACACCTGATTTGCATTTCCTCCTTTTTTCCCCCCATCTTTTATGCTTTAGACTTACGCCGGTCCTCTCTCAAACCTGACAAATGACATGAATCATCCAGCATTGGAAGAGGAAACTAGTTTTCCTGCTGAAACGGAGTCCTCAATGTCCTCCCACTCAATTCAGATCCCACAATCAGAACCAGAGGGGGTCAACATCTCGCTTACACCTCAGGGTCTCCATTTAAATTCACTGGAGGCTGAGGCCATCAAACAAGAGGCACAAGCAACATCACAACCAGAACGATCTGATACAACCCCTCAGCTTCTCGGAGCTAAATCTCTCCAGCCCATTGATCTAAAGCATCGGCAACAGCCTGCTGTAACGACAGAAGGGAGCAAACTAGAGCATCTTGCCGACCTAAGAATACAGGCTGTATTCCATGCCAAAAGCAATGAATTCATCTCAACAGGGCTGAAGGGTAAAAATCTTGAGAGTGAGCACAGCTCCCAAGAAGTGTCTACGACGTCCATCTCACCCAGCTTTGGCTCAGTTGGGTCTTTCAGGTCTTCCTCTTTGAACCAACATGGTATGACTCAGCCAATAGCCGAGGTCACACAGAGAGAAGGCCAAGGTTCAGGGCCTTTCAACTTGTCTTCTGTAAAAGGAGAAGTTGGAAAACGGCCTCGGCCAAGAAGCTTTGTGGCACATGGTGTAAACAGTTTCAAGGGAAGATCAGAAACATTGGTGGAGTCCTCCACCTCAAATGTCAACCAGTCACAGGGACATGGATCTCAGAAGAAAAGGCAGGAAAAGAAACATTTGAAAGATATACAGGGACCAAGAGGTGCCGGAATAGCTAAGGATGGAGAAGTTAAAGACAAAGGCGAATTGAATTCCTTGGAAAGGAGGGTGACCTTCAAAAAAGGAAAATCAGCAAAACTTCCAAAACAAGCAGCCATTATGACAGGACCCTTAGCAGAGATAGAGGGCAGTCAGGAGGGGGTAGAAGAATCTGTGGATGCAGAGGAGGTCCTGGAGGATCAAGGGACAGGAGCCTTTGGCGTGAAGCTTCGCTCCACATCTCTGTCTTTAAGATACCGCCCTGAAAGTCCTGCCTCCAGTGTTCAACCGATCAGCACAGAGAGGGCAACGTCTGCCCCGGTGCTGATACCCGGTCACCCTACCTCGGCCTCCTTTTGTTCTGAGGAAAAAGGTGACAAGAAAATCATAGGGGATATAGAATCTGATCGTTCGAATGTCCATCGAAGAGGCACAAGGCCATGGTCTTTCCGACATGCTGGTGAGTCTAGAAAGAGAAAATGAAGTAAAGAAAGCATTGGATGTTTTTGATGATTTGGTTCAGGGATATTTCTTTTTCTCTGAATTTCATTTTGTGCAGATGTTTAGAAGGCCATGTGACTTGATTATCTAGGATTAGTATTGGACTTTGAAGTCCAACATATATGCATCACACAGGAAGTAGATTATATAGTGAAAACATGTTAACTTTGTACTGAATTTCAGGCAGGATGCTATAGGATGGTCTATAAATGTACCTAACCTTATCTCCCTATTACTTAGGTGTAACTGCCGCCCAGCCTACTTTCTCAAGCCTCCGAGACAAAGCCAATCACACAGAGCAGGCAGAAGTGTCTGTATCTACTTCAGAGACACTGGACATGTCTTTAAGCACCAAGGATGTAGAAAACACAGAAGATACTCTGCAGGGTCAAGCACCCTCACAGTCAACCCCCCAGTCAGCCCCAGCAGATGTGTCTTGGATGAGCATGGCCCTGGAGAAAACAAGAAGCCTGCTCAGTAATATGCCCAGAGATTTCACAGGCATGCAAAGTAATGCCCGGCAGCCGACCCCAGAACAGCTAACAAATCAGGGCCAGAATAGCTTACAATTGCAGGCAGATAAGGATATTCAATCGCAGGCACAACTTGCATCACAAACACATGGTGTTGAGCTGCAACATGATAAGCCACAGATACAGGCCACAAGTCAACCATTAACTGAGGCAATGAAACCAACGGTAATCAAAGCATTGACCTCAGCACAGACTGCCCAGCATTCTCAAGTGTCACCTACAGTGGAACAGAATATCCCACTAAATGTCTCTAAAAGACCACATAAGCAAAATACTTCACAGATCTCAAAGCAAGCCCCTAATATGCCATTTCAACCCACCTTAGCTCAGCCAATCATACCGTCCAGCATAAATGCTGCGTCTCCTATGTTCGCAGCCCCCTCCTTACAGCCTGTCACACAAACGGAGAGCATGGCTCAATCTGCTCCAAGCAGCAATCCTTATTCTTTTGCCCAGGCAAACATATCTTATGGCCAGCCAACCACAGCCCAGGAGCCATCCAGGGGTGGTGGTCTCCAGTATAGCAACCAATTCAAACCAATGACCTCTGCCCCAACCTCCTCAAACAATGCTCCATCCCCAGCCCAAGCTCCAGCCTTAGCCACCGAAGGAGGAGCAGCTGAAGATGGAGCTGCCCAGTCAGGGAGGAGGACAGCGTGGCAGACCTCTGTTGGAGAGAGGGATGCCTTCCCGGAGTACCGCACAGAGGGAGGTACCACACATGGTTTCAAGGTATTTTTAAAAGTGTGGAATACACATAAGATAAACTCAAATGGCCATGAAAGTGTTAAGATGTGATTCCTACTCTTTTTCTCAGATGGATCAAAGTAAAACACAGACAAACACTGAATCATCCGTAGATTCCCTCAACAACATACTTATAAATAAGGACACCACATCTGAGAGGAGACCAGGAGGACAACTTGCAGGTATGTAGATATTGAACAGTAAACATGGTTATACTATATAAAATTTATGCTGCTAAATTTCATGTACCACAATTTGACATTGTATTTAAGAGTCAAGCCCAACCAAGATACTAGGCCGGCTTGCTGACAATGAAGAGAAAAAGGCCAGACATCGGATGCAGACCTCGGCAACACCGTCTTCCTCTGCTACACCATCGTCTCCACTCCAGTCTGAATCGGTCAGAAGTCAGCCATCTTGGATGGAACTAGCCAAAAGAAAGTCAATGGCATGGAGTGATAAATCAATGGAAACGTTCTAAGAAACGTTCATACCTAGCCTATGAATCTGAAGGTGTACAAAAAACTTTTTACGTAATAGATTGTTATAAATATATTGTAGAAATATTTCAACACGTGTTTTGGTTGATCCACTCACTCTCGTAGCAATCTATGTAGTAAATTTTCAAAAAATTAAAATTCTATTGGTTGAGTTGTTTTTGGCAGAGCCTTAATGTACAAACATACATATAGATGTGTCATTAAACTATATATGTGGAAAAAAATGGATGTTGCTGCTGATATATTTTTGATGAAAAACTTTATTGCAGGACTCGTCTTGAATAATCAATTTAATGAGGCAGGATAGGCTCATAGGCAGCATATATACATGTACGAAGCAGCTGCAAATGTGGTTGTACATGATTCTTACATAGAAATTATTATATCTTGGGCAGTAACAACAAAGGTTTTTTATGTATTGACAAAACAAAGGTGAGAGGATACCGTCTTGGAGACTGTTTTGGTCGGAGATAACAAGTTATTTGCAATATATGGGGAAAGTGGAAATATCTGCAAGAATGCAGGACAACTTGGATATAGGGGCAATACAAATGCTAACTTATACAATCTACTTGTAGGAGTAAAGTAAATAAAGTTATATAATTTGTGCTAATATTAACACACATTTTCCAAGACCCTTTATGTCTCCATTTGTTGCCTTGAAAATGCAGATTCTTCAGACCTACTTGGTAGTTATTATTAAGTACATTCAATCACAGTATAAACCTGTCCCAACAGGAGTATTTTCCAAAATGACATTACCTTTGAATTTCGTGAGGGGGCAGCAATTTAGGTTATTTTAGTCTTTTGGCTATTCTGTTTTGGTCGGTGACTCCGGTCATCTTACTTCTTGATGGGCTTACCCTGTATTTCCTAGCTTGCTACATTTACATTTAATATTTCCTACATATATTATACGCATCGGTAAGTACAACGGATGATCACGTGTCTATCAGTAGCGTGGATGTAAACATATTTTTTATATAGGTATAACTGCAGGCTCGAGTGGGCGGGACAACACAAGTCACATATGCAATCGAAATGGGGCACCACTACCTTTCTTTGGCAATATTTTTCAGTAGCCTGTGTTTCTGTCGGACCTATACCATCAGAAACTCTGTTTCATGGGCGGTATCTCCCAAAGACGTTGTAGTGGAAGAAGAACTAGATGCCTTATCCGAAGAGGTTTCCCCTTCATTACTGAGAGACAATGTTGTGTTATGGAAGCAGGCCTATCCACCTCAGGGGCTAGTGGAGGGCGCTGAAAGCCCCGGAGAACGGATCAAATCTGAGAACGAAAACGTGGACACGGTTTCGTCGCATGTATTTTCTTATCGGGTGGGAGAAGTCAAAGAGCCGGGTAATGTCGACCCTCCGCCGCATGAAGAGACCGCTAGAACGGCCAGATACATCGCTCATTACAGTGACTGGGGACATCTTGCTACCATCTCAACTCAAGAAAAGGTAGGCAAACCTGACGCTTTTCGGGTATAACGTGTTAATTTGATCCAGGCAATCCTATGTTTCTAATTATTTTACATACCACGTGGTCTGTTTGATACTCTCTGTACCCCGTAGCCCTATGTCATGGGAATTTGTATGTGTTTATTTCCGCGTCAAAAAAAAATACAACGAAGAGATTTTACTACCCTACTCCGCATGTCCATAAAGTAAGCATTCGTAATTTGCATAACTTGTTAAACCCATTGGTTACGTCACATATTTTCCCTGTAATGTGCTGTGTATGTTTTGATGTCTATTACTTTGATGTCTTTGCCTCACTGCAGATTAAGGGTTACCCCTTTGGCAACATCTTCTCTGTGAGCGATGGACCATTTGAGAACAGTACTGGAGTGATCTATTTCTATGTCACTGCAATGGATAACTCTGTGGCAGACCTGAGAAGCAATCCCAATGCATCGTTTACTATCTCAGAGGCTGAAGGAGAATATTGCAGGTTTGTTATGATACAACTGTTAATGTATTTGACTGAAACATTAATGAAACAGTATATAGGGTCATTAGACACACCGCATTGTTAATGAGATTTGACTAATTTATTATTTTTTCTAGGAAAATGATATATGATCCTGAAGATCCAAGATGTGCTCGACTGACGTTAACGGGCAAGATGGTGGATGTGGGCCCAGAGGAACTAGAGTTTGCGAAGGAAGCAGTGTTTTCAAGGTGACTTTAATGCTATACAGTTAATTGGTGCACTAAATACATGTACATTTTGAGCATTTTTTTAATTAGGCCAACTTGATCCCATACAACTATTTATGACTCATCTCCTTGTTATTACAGACATCCTATAATGGGAAAATGGCCAGTGGGACACAAGTGGTTCTTCATGAAGCTCGAGTTGGCCCAGGTCTGGTTACAGAATTGGTTCGGAGGAGTCTCAAGCATACCAGTCGAAGATTACTTCAGAGCTACCCCTTTCTCTAAGAAAAATTGACTCAAGCAACATGTGAATGCAGGTGGAGGCACAAATACGAAGGCTAAATCACTGGATAGACATTGACTGGAATTTCTTTCTTTTCAAATATGATGATTGATGACATTTTTTTTTTTTTGACACTGAATGTTTAAATCTCCATGCCACTTTCATCAAATTAAATCAAACCACTTGGGAGCTATAAGGCATGTTTGCAGCCTTGACTTTTCATCATATTCCTAAATGTGACATTGCAGCATTAAACAAATCATGAAAATAACAGAAATAATCCTATATCTGGAATAAGAATATGATTTTCATATATTTTGAATGCGTATAGGCATGTTTCAAATGCGTTATTTATTTCAAGCCTACAGATTTTGCTCAATTGACTGAATGTTCAAGGACACACAATACAAATGTTATTGTATTGAGATTGATTTCAATGACTTTACTTTTTGGTTTGATACTTCCTGTGATTCAGCTTAAAAGGTACAATGCAGCACCCTTTTTAAATAGAGACAGCGTCCATGTCTGGAAATTGTTTGTTTGTGTATATACTGTCCGACAGGGTTTCTGTTTGCCTTATGTTTGTGAATAGTGGGAACCGCCTTTTTATTCCTCTGTGATTCTTAACGGGAGTAGACTGGCAGATCCCATATTTAAAATGCATACTCAAAGAAGTATTATGTTATGTGACTGTTATGCAGCTGTAACCTTTATTTTAATTAAAATGAGCCAAAGTTCATGCGGTTTTGTAGATATCATTGAACGTGATAATGCATTCAGATAGGTATGACTTAACCGATGATCAAATGTAGCAGTTTAAATGTTGATTTGTTAACATTCATTTTCAAATAAGGATCCAATCTCAGGACACGAGGATATCTGGCATAACGTCAATGGACGTGCTTGGTGATTTCATAGTGCCAACGCAAGATGGCTCTAGAATGCTACATTTGATCCATTGCGGTAAACATGTCCCTACTAGCGTATGCGATTTGAAATAGTCTGACAGTAATGCGATAAAATCCGATGATTGTTTTAAGGATTCCACTAAACAAATGCTGACACTGCACTGCAGTATGGAAATTGTTGAATGTATGGATTCAACACATTTCCAAAGATTAATTCATTTTGCGTGTCAACCGGGGGGTGGAGTTAAGGATGAAGGTACCTCCTGCTTCAGCTGATATCGTTACCCTTCCTGGAAAGGGAATTAAATCTAACGCACCCACCCACAGACCAATGACAGCGATCTGTGACTTGTGACGCTACATCTGGAAAAGGCAGACGCTTTTACTATAAAAACGCTCAATTGAATTTCGGTTTTCGTGCTGTCATATCGTATTTTTAATGAGGTCATTTTTAAATTGGATTCAATCCATATAGCCGTTTAAAGTACACTTCCGCCAAGTTTCAATTTTTTTTTAGGTAAGGACCCCATTGAAATGCTGCAATGACTAGCGTTCATGCTATGCGTAACGTTACTCTAGCTCAGTAAACTTAGAAACTCCGGCCAATTGGTATTGTTTGGAGAAGAGACGCCTTATTTATCGCGTGAAACACTTATTTCTCGGCTGATATTTGAGCGACAATCTCTAAACTTACATGCTTTCTTTCTTTTAAAGCTGGATACATTCTCACTCGACCGTGTGAGCCAGCCGACGTCAAAACCCAGTAGCTGTCAAACCTGTTGTGGGCTAACGTGCGGTTTGTGTCGTGGATGTATAGCAGTAGGTCTTTCTGGGCTGTCATGTGTTGACGTCCAGCGGTGTGTCGGTCCAGCGGTGTGTCGTTCCTGCGGCTCTCTCCCTTGCCATGCGAGTCGCGCGCGTCACGGAAGCCTGTACTAAGCATCGGGAGTCTGGACTGCCAATGCCTCGTGACTGATCTGGAAAGGCGCAGGAGCAGCTAGGCAACAGCCCTCCTGGTTTTACGGTAGAGACCCCCACGGCTACTACCACAACAACACAAGACTTAAACACACCGGGGGTACACATCCGGAATCATTCATATTTCTTATTTCACTGTTGCTCGCCGTCACTAACCCAGGGGCATTTTGTGGCCACCATATGCATTCACCGACGCCCGGCTTGACGTCCTGAAGGCGGTGAGAGAGGCACGGCAGCCCGGGGTCCCCGTGTGTCGTGGAGGGTATCGCTGAAATGAAATGAGGCTCAGAAATGGAACTGTTGCCACTGCGATTATTTTTTTCACGTCGTTTCTCAGCCTGTCCTGGTACACAGCCTGGCAGAATGGCAAAGGTAAGCACAACAAACCCATACTCTTCTTTCTGCTTGATGTGTTTATTTTGTCTGTTACGGTGGCTCGTTCCAATGCAGGCTGTTTTGACTACTAGCTGTTGGAGACGGATATCTGCAATGATCAAACCGACATTGAGACTAAGCCTATAAGCGTCCAGATATTGTCAATACGTATAATGACAATATCTGGAGATGTCATGGGTAGGCTGCAGCTATCTTCAGTTTCTCCTCGGTTATCTCCGTTTTAAATACCTTGTGCAATGTGCCAACACCTGAAACCACAAGAGACCGTCCTAAGGTAGAGAGGGTTATCTTGACTAAAGATAAGGTGGAGGTTTAGGTTTCGACAGCTCGGCTCTCAGTGATCAATAATTGGCTTAACTAATCGATTATGAATAATGTGTGACCCTCTCGCCATACACACAATGTAACGGGTAGCACAGTTGGAAGCCGTTTGAATTGGACTAGTTCCTATCGGATAACACTGGTGTTTAATCTTGAACATTCCCCATGTTGGTCCAAACATCCTTGGTAAGATGTACGTCTGGAACAACTGGCTGGTGCTCTACCCCTTTCCCATGGTCAATTCCAGGGGGGTTGGTGCTTTCGGCCCTAGTCTAGACTTAAGTGACTTTATCAGCCGAGTGTAAATGCATTTGACCTTTTTTGGGTACATTCCAAAGCACTGGCCTCGTCCCTTATCAACTCATTGAAACTGTTAAGCTTGAAGTATTACCACTTCTGAAGTAGACCTGGGGGCTCTGATAAAACCTGACCGTGACTATAAAGGGCAGGTTGGAGAGGATTCAGCACCTGCTGAAACTAACCAGACTGTCCACGGGAAGGCTGCAGAGATCAAAAAAAGCCTGGCAATACGGCCATTGTTAAAACTTTGAGCCAACAATTAGTCTTGTCTCTGTCGCCATGGTTGTGGGAAGTATTGTAACAACAGACGGTGACGCTGTCATCCATGACTTTGTTGTGTTTGTACGGCCGAGTGTAGACAACACGCAGGCCGTAACGTTGGAAGCAAATCTTCAAGTAAATGTGACATGGCTTTTTGGTAATGGTTAAAGCGTAGAAACACAAACTAAAGCTATGTTCTGTGATACCGTAGTTTATCAATGTGCATTACTTTGGCACATACAGGAATGTCGGTTTTAACAATTAACATTGGACTGGTTTCCAGACTTCAACAGTGGTGTTGTAGAAACAAACATCTATCTTTTTGTTCAAGTTAGTTGTTAGATAGTTAATTGTCTCAAAACTCTGGACTATCTAAGACATATTATTAACTCCATATGGTGTTGATTTTGTATGTTACAAAAAATGAAAAGACGACACGTGCAGTTCTCTGTCCAGAAATGTCTTGGTGTGATGTCGTGATTGGTCATAAATGATAGGAACACACATTATATAAGCCATCCTTCAGGATAAGCAAAATATCAGACTTGTCAATACAACAAACATTAATCTCTATCCTCAACGTGTGTGTGTGTGTGTGTGTGTGTGTGTGTGTGTGTGTGTGTGTGTGTGTGTGTGTGTGTGTGTGTGTGTGTGTGTGTGTGTGTGTGTGTGTGTGTCTCCAAAATACCCACGGACAAGTTCCCTGCAGACTTCCTAACTTATATTGGTTCTTCTCATTTGACTGTTGTTTGAATGAGTCGAGTACTCTTGTCATAAACAGTCCTCTATGTGCCACATAGAGGACTGGCATGGAGGATGATCAATTTTAAATTACTTAAAGTTACAATTGCAGTGACACAATACAGTAGACACTATAAAGTACATCCTAGACTGACGGGCTGTGGTTGCTTGAGTCAACAGCAACCTGGCATACGATACTGTTCCGTTTTCCCCATCCAGACAGTTTCTCCCTTGAAACCATTTGTTCCTGTTTCCCGTTGCTCATAGGCTAACACAATGGGTCCCTAAAATAGCTCCAGAAAGAGTGTGCTTATGGCCAAGGAAAGATGTGTGGAAGGGAACACGTGTGGCGGCCGAGGGGCAGAAGAGTGGGAGCGGAGGGCGTTGTTGTGGAGAGGAACTTATCTTTGCCCTTGGAATGGAGAAGACTTACAATGGGCCGGATGTCTGGATGAATGTTGCCTTTTGTAATGGATTTATGTATTTGGCTTTTATCTATTCTTTTTATTTAGTTGGGAGTGGGCAACCAGCCAGAAAAGTGCAAAGTGGTCCATGGGGGGCTGGATCTAGTTGAGGAAGCCTCAAGCTTCATGTGACTCAAGGAGAAGAGCAATATCAGCCCATCAGTGAAGCAAACGGGACACACTGACTAGCAGCCTTTTAAGTAGTGTCCCATCTACTCTCACAGGCTTTGCTCTGTCCCCAGTCTCGTGCGCTCATTATTTCAGCAGGTTGTTCAGTTATCATGTGGTTCCCTTCACATGCTTGCCTTCATGGCCTCGGTTCCATAGTTTCCTATTACCGTACGTCTTCCTCTATTGTATGTCATCAGAATGATTGTTTACCTTATACTGTTGTTCCCTGTTGGGTAAAGTCTTATCTGGGAGTAAATGAATTTGCAGTGTAAGCAGGAGTGTGTGAGTATAATTGGATGTCATTCTTCCATACTTTTCATTTTCTATTGTTGGGAATGGGAATGGAGCTTCAGTGCACAGTGAATGTGCCCAATTTACTATATTAAGTCTGATTCTGCATGTGTTGGCACTGGCAGTGATTCCCAAGGGGTGTTTGGAAAACAGTTGGGTATTGATTTGATTGTGCAGAAGTGACAAAACGCATACCAGTGCTAGCAAGCTGTGTATTGGCCTGTCGCATACTTTCTTTCTGAAAGAGGAGAAGGAAGTAAGCCTGCCAGTGTAGACCTGGTAACGTCAGTACAAAAAACTTTATGTAAAAGGAGAAGAAGAAAGTAGAAGGGTCAGAATTGTGCTGTCTAGGAGGGGGTGTCAGACCTTTGTGGTCCGCAGTAAGCCTCTCAAACCTCACAGTGCAGTCGGCGGTTGGAACACACTTAATACACTTTGAGGGGAGTTCAGGAAGCAGGATTCAGGCCTGGAAGTCGGTCTGATATGAGCTGGGTGATTAATCAATTCTAAACCAAACATTTTTGGTTTAGAATAAAAAAAATAAAATAAAAAAAATCCTCTTCTCTGAGGTCCCGTAGTTCATAGTAACGCCAACTCCTCTCAGAAAAAATAAAATAAAAACATGGCTGCATGGGCTGAAAGAATTGAGTGTAGAGCTTCTGTGGCAACCAAAAGCAGCAGCGCAACACATTAATCCAACATCTTAGACTGAGGCACGCAGCAGAGTGGCAGATTTGTGTTAGTTATTTAGCTTTTGTTAATCATTGTTATTCTTCAAATAAAATCCAAACTTATAAAATATATATATTTTTAAGATTTTAAAATCCATTATCGGGTTTGGTTTAAAAAAAACTGAGACTTTATTTTTAGGTCAAATCGCACAGCCCTAATATTCATATCACCTGTGAGGCAAGAGGGAAGTGGCAGATTGAAGTTTAAGTAGAAGTATTTTGACCTTGAGCTATTTTCTACTTATTCCACAATATAACTCTTACTTCCTATACAGCTGGTTTTGTTGGATATTTCAATAGTGATGACTACATCTTGGCTAAAGGGTCAGCTAAGCATTCTCCCCAAAATTTTGATTGTATTACCCAATTAATTTAGCTTCCAACGGGCGTGCACACACACACGCACGTACACACACACGCACGCACGCGCGCGCGCACACACACTTGTTTTGTCTCTTTGGCACAATCAAAACAAATCCCAAAGAACCAAATCACATTTATTTTCTTATGGTTTGTTCTGAACCAATTTCCTGGTTTCAGAATGCCATTCCCTGGTTTGGCATACAGGGAATAAGGAAAGCCACTTTGTGTAAAAACTAAATCAGGGAAATAGGAAGATTTAGAGGAGATGGTGCATGCCCATCAGTGTATTTTTTTCTTCCCTTGCACAGTGTCCCCCAGGGAATATCACTCACCTGTCCTCGGATTGGCTTTCATTCCCTCCGTTGGAATATACCAGCCCAGATCAATATTACTACTGTCTGCGTGTGCAATAAGACCCCAAAGTGATGTCATGCTTTTTTTTTTTTTTACCTATCTGACGGTAACTTTCGTGTTGTGGAGGAGGTTTGTTTTGGTATCTGTATTGTAACCCTGAACTCAGAACCCTAGCAAACTGTAGCAATTATGTCATTAGTTAAATCCTTACACTGAAACTTTTGTTGTTGATTCAGCAGCCAGAGACTTGTTTGGTAATGGTATATGTTAATGTATAACTCTTGTCCAGCTAATGACATATTCATGTACATTACATCATCATGAGATGGTATCATTACCTGCCACACACCTATCCAGTATCAAGATCCCATGACCAGGCAAATTGAGCTATCAGTGTTATCTTTGCTAAGGCTTGATCAAGGTCCAATATCATTTTAATTTCTACAAAATCGATCTAATTTAATGCATACAAAACCCGCATTGTCAAAGGATAACTGTAAAGTCGTAGCGAGCAGTTGAGTCAAGTTGTGAATAGTGGTGAGGTGAAACCGTGCCATGTGTTAAACCATGTGCTTTAGGAGTAAGTTGTAACAGTGTAACTGGGCTGATGGCTCATTCTCAGCAACATCTGCCCTACCTGTAGATAAAGGCCTGTGTATACACTTTGTCTTGCTCAAGGCAGCTGCATTGCACCGTTGGATCACATAGGTGGCAGGTGCACCAGTATGAAGAGCTGTTCAGTTCCTCAAACACACATGGTTTGTCTACAAGTCCATGTTGTTCATTGCAGTCTGGCAGCAGATGTCTAACGCCAACATCTCTTAACAACTGGCCTATCAGAGGCTCGGGGAGGGGGGGAACAATGCAAGGATGGGTGATTTTAAATGCTGCTAGAGCCAGAACGTTTTGCATTTCGGTAGACTCACCTCAACCTGAGTTAGCGTTAACTCAACATAAAATTGCGATACCTTTCTGATCCACTAACCCAGTTTTACAGAGTCTCTTACAGTTTGCAGTCTGCATAAACCACTGCGGGGTGGGGAGTTCTCAGTAAGGAAATGATGCTTTTAAAGGGGTAGTTCGGAATATTGGACATAGAGCCTGAATCCCAAGTTAGCCTTGGTGTTCTTTATCATTGGAGACGTGCGATCATCAAAATGCGATGATTCATGCGATGCAAAGTTAGTTTTATTTCTAACATTATTCAACATCAACACAGACATTTACATCTATAGTCTGGCGTTATAATTGATTTACCTCGGGTGTACTGAGAGTGGGTTTTTGTGAACTACCCCTTTAATGTCTGGGGCCAGAGGGAGAACCTTAGTCCTTCAGCTTCTCACAGTCATTTATCTTTTTGATGCATGTCAAAATCTGAAGACAAAATATAGATTTATTTGCGCTGTTCATAATAAGTTATTGATGTGGATGGATTTAGCATCACACATCCCTCCTCTTTATTAGATTAAACATGGGTTTTGGTCACAACTCAGCGATGGAGGAAATCCTTACAGAGAACAGGTCCTCTTAGTCTATTGGGTGTCAACCCCTGTAGTTCATTCCAGAAAGAAAGGCTTCCACATTTAAATTTTTTTTTCTTTTAGATTGAGTTCTTAATCACTGGCAGGGAATACGGCTCCCTTTCAATGGGACGGGGGGGGGTGTTGAGGTAGAGGGGTAGGTACTGGTGGGCCTTTCCACTTGCAGTTTTTGTGTATATGTGTGCACCTGAGTGCATGTGTACACATTCATAAATAAGAGGCCTTGTCAGAAGGAAGGGGCAGGGCACTGCGGTCACGGCTGCCTTCATGGCACCCCTTGGCCCCTCCCACGTCCTTCCTCATTCATAAATCCCGGGAATGTATGGAGGCCAGCAATCAGGGCTGACGCCTCACGGGTGACACATCACAGGAGGCTTGTGGCCGGAGAGCAAAATGGTGGTGTGTGGATAAAAGAGGGGTGATGGGGTGGGGTGGGGGGGTAGTAGAAATTGAGGGACGGGCAAAGGGTAGGATGTGGTGAGTCTGTTGTGAAGAGAGCCCTGGTTAGTGCAGAGGGGGACTCTGCTGTGCATTGGGTTTACAGCCACTTTGCCCTCCCCCCACCCTTCCCTCATCTGCAGCCAGACCGGGGGAAGAGAATAATGAGATTTTCGAGATGTGATCCAGATCACAGGTATGGCTAATGGGTTTGCTGTGCTCAGCCCTTTTATCTAATTGGCCTAGATATAATGCCTGCACTGTTGAGGTTACAGCCTTCTTGCAACACACAGACTTCAATGGGGAGCAAGGGGTTTGGCGGAATGACAGGTGTTGTTCAAAGGCTGGTCCCGTTGTTGTCCATGGTGGGTGGAGGTTAACCAGCTTGACGGTTCACGTTAAACCTGTATTCAGCAGTTGAGGCTGTGCTGACGCGTCGAATGTCAAGAGAAGCTCTGACGCTAACGCTAATGACGCCGAACACCCTCGGGCACAATCACTCTGCACAATCCCCCATGGTGGAGGGCGACGTTGTTTACCCGTTTGCTTAAGAGAAGATGCAAAAGGGATTAACAAGGGAGGGAGATGGGGCTGGGTCCACCTGCTAGGCTTTTAGTTCCACTGTAGGCTAGGTCTACACAGCGGGGGGTGGGGGGGAAAGCAACTAGCCTGAACAGAAAACTATGCTATTGTTTTGGCATCCTGTTATGCGAGGACCTCTCCTCCCTTCTCCCAGAGAGGCCCCAATCCCTCTCCTTCTCAGCGGGATTAAAGGTGTGGTTTCACCCTCAGCGCCGGGGCTCTGGGACTCAAAGGCCGCCGCCGCCGCAAAGATGAAAGTCTTGTTTGTTCCCGTGGAGCTGCCCTTTGCACAAGACCCCAAACCCAACGACAGCATCTGTCACAACAGGCTGCAATGTGGACGGAGCAGCCAGGGAAGGCCCAGAGTGGACACAATAGCAGAGTCAGACACAGAGCCATGGAGTCAGACGCATTGAGAGACGGGAGAGGTTGAGATGAAGGGACCGCTGTTGAGAAGGGAATGGTCTTCAGATGGTTACTATACCCTGCAAAATGGGGAGATTGGATTAACCGGCATACAGCTGGATACATATCTGTACATTATTTTAGATTTGAACATTTTCTTTTTGACCATTTTGTGTATTTGTTTAAGGCAAAATTTCAAAAGATCGCAGTTACCAAGTGTTTTTGGGAGAGACATGCTGAATAAATACATGTTTTCAAAATTTAAAAAAAGAATCGTGTGAATAATCAATGATTTCAATATTGACCAAAATAATTGTGAATTTGATTTTTCTTTTTCCATAATCGAGCAGCCCTACGTTCTATCCATATCACACATACGTAAGCACGCACGAGAGAGACCTAGCTAAGCTGGATACTATAAGAGTGATGCGTGGGGGAATGCTGTTGCTTATCTATTTGGATGGCCGTCTGCCCCTTTCTCATTTCTATCTCCTCAAACAGGAACACTCCAAGCAGTATAAAGAAATGGGAGCCCTGTTCAAACTTTATGTATCGCCAGGATCTATCTCAGAACTTGATAAACTGCCAGAACACTAAAATTAAACCACCTAGATTTTGCCTCCGGGTACAAAAGTAGTAGTTAGTGGTTAGATTAATCTGGGAGTTTAATGGTTCTATCCACATGAAAGCACCTTTTCCGAAGAGAACATTAAGACTGCAGCTGGCAGTTTAGTTCACCCGCCATGCTTGTGAGCTCCAGAGAGAACTTCCTGTTGAGGAACGGCCGACCTTGTTTCTGCTACCAGACCTTGAGGTGTGGCATTGAGTTTTAACGGCTACAGATCGCTAACCAAATGCTTTTTCCCCTTCCCCTACCCCTATAGAGAAACTAGTAGCCTCCCAGCGGGAGTTCCATGCCCTGAGAGAGCGCCTCCGTGTGGCGGAGCACAGGACCTTGCAGCGCTCCTCCGAGCTAAACAACATCCTGGAGCAGTTCCGCCGGGCCATCGCGGAGACCAACGGCAGCAAGGACGCCATCTCCAACTTCTCCGGTAACTCATGCGTCACACATACGAATTGGGATGATGAAAAGCCACGAGGAGATTTGGAGGGTGTTGCGCATAGTTAGCCATTAGCGGTTCGACGTTGAATTCGAAGCGTTGAGTTCCTTTCATCTAATGAAGTCTGTCTATCCTGCCTCCTCTATGCCGTCCGGTGTTCCCTATTCACTGGTTACCATATAGATTAACATCTGATGCATGCAAGCAACGCGTTAGAGGAAGGAGCCGGTGTTATTGTCAATCCAGAGGCAGCGTTCACTCACTTCTTAGCCATGCAGTCGGGAAGGACCAGGGGCGTGTTTAACCTGTCATTGACATCTGCTTCCAGATGAGACTCAGAAGCTGCTAAAGGAACTGGCCAGTCGGAAGCCCCTGCAGATTCCAAACATTTACCACCACCTGCCTCACCTGCTCAACAATGAGGGCAGTCTGCAGCCCGCAGTGCAGGTTGGCCTGGGACGCACCGGAGGTAAACACACACAATCACACAAAAACCCTCACAGGTGGGACATGAGTACGCAATCTCTTTGCGTGCCAAACAGGTGTCATGTATTTTGGAAGTTAATTACCTCGGGACGGGTGACGCACTCGGTTGGCAACAGAGCGGATTCCCCGATGGGATCCTCTCGGTTGAGTGAACGATCGCTTTCGCTGCACGCTTCCAGTGGTGTCTACCGCACATCAAACCTCACAATCCATTCTCATGGTGATCTACATGGTGAACTATCAGCCCAGTCGAGACAGCTACTGATGTAAAACATGCTAAAATAGCAAAAACGCATCAGGCAGCTCGTGTGGAGAGGAGGAATATTAGTTATTTCCTTGAATTTGATGACATTTTTGATTCTGCAACGTTAATGTCTGCTATATGAAAAGAAAATGTTCATGTAGCTGCAGGGTTTCCTATTAATGTCATGCCCCCTGACCCCACCTACAGTGTTGAGTCCATACACAACAGTCCATCAGTCAGAAATTTCTAATGTGTTAAGGAAGCATCACTGCAGCAATAAAGTGGGGGTTCATCTGTTGCAAAATTGGAGAAGGAGAAGTTCTTTGGAAGCTTTCCTTAGCTTTCTTATTTATGAAACTATTGAACCCTTTTTAAAAGACATTAATGTTCGATGCAACCTACCTAATGTATTAGCTTGACCACAGAGCATTTGAATATCTCACAAAAGGAATGCTGCGATCAGCTGATTTTGCACAGTTTTCCAGTGTGTGCGCGCACATGAGCACACATTTCAGTGTACTTATTATTTGTTTCGAGCCAAGGCACGTCTATGCTCCACTTTACGGAAAAAAAATATTTTCATTTGCTTCGGCTTCGTTTGCCTCTAGTCCTGAAGAAAATGTCATTCCAATCACATTTCCGTCCCAATCGCGGCTCTTTTCATTCCCTCTGTTTATTTATTCTGCAAAAAAATCCTCATCAATTCAAACCCCTGCTCAAATGCTCTTGCACTGTGTTGCACTTGGCATGGGCGCCCTGGCCATATCGCGTTCTCTCTAAGAGGATTAGGGGCCTGGCTGCGTGACAGAGTGACAGAGTGAGTATGGGGACTGGCTTTGACGGAAAGGGGGGTTGTTCCATAAACGGGTGCTTTCCTGATGCTCAGTGACAATGGGTTAGGGGGTGGGAAAGAGGGGTCCGAGACAGGACGAGGACGAAAGAGTAGCAGGGAAGTAAACGGTATTGCAGCTTCTCCATTCCCATTAAAGCACTGTGAGCCATGAGTGGTAGAAGGTATTCTCACGGGATGAGAGAGCGGGAAAGGCAAAGGGGGATTATCTCCTCTCTCGCCTCATCACTCTGCTCCTCTCCAGCCACATCCTCTCAGGTGACTGGCCCACCATCTACACAGGCTTTACATCATTGAAAAACGTCTGTTTTGCTCATGCTTCATAGAGTCCTGTGTCACCTGCACCCTGCTTGAGGATGCCTCACATGTAGGCTGCAGACATTGGGGCTTGAAGCCAGTACACTTTGGCTGGACTGGGTAGCGACTGGAAGCTGAACCCTCAAACTGAAGGGTGGACTGGCTGCAGGGTAGTGTGGTGGTGGTGGTGGTGGTGGAGGTGGTGCGTCGTGTTGCGTCTTGTCCGTTCACAGGGACACTGGTTCCTATGAGGAAGCAGTTGTCTGTTTCAGACCTCTGTTGGGACTGGCAATCAATGGGCCAGATGCTCCTCTGGCATGCAATCTAAACCCCCACATACCTTTTAAAGACACACCCTACTGGCCTGTGATCTGTGTTGTTGTTCTTTTAACTTTCAACTCTTCACTATCGGACACACATATTTATAGCCATGGCAATTAGCACATCGACCCACTTTTAAATCAAAATATAGATTACACGAAATGTATGGGACTGTAGCAAGGGGAAGATAAGCTCTGATACTTCCTGGTCTTGACAGCCTAAGCCATTTCGCTTTGGCACAAAGCCTGCGTATTCATGTACATATATTTTGCTTCCCGGGTCCTACTAATCGCTATTCACTTACAGAAGTGACGTTCCAGTCACATTTTTGGAGATGTCCATCTCTCGCAGCAGATACACTTAAGTTATTCAATGCAGCCATCTGTGGAGGGAACAAGCAGGCATGTGACTTGGCTCTGTCCAACACCAACCACACGCCAAACTGCTCCTTTTTTTTCTTATTTTCTTTTTCTGTACACTCATTAATACATTGTTAAAAAAAAATCCTTTCATGGACTTTGCCAACTGCTGAAGACAAACTACTTATTTAGGTATATAGAGAGGCCTGTGTTAGTGTTACTTTAAAAGGCTGCCTTTTGGAAAACAACAACAACTGATCATCTTGTTGTCATGGTTACTGAGGCGGTAAATCACAAAACCATTGACAGATTATTTTAGGAGTGATTTCAAAAATAAAACGTGTACCCATCAAGATATTAAGCAGTGATTGTTTCATTTCATAAGGCACTTGTTAATCTGTGGCTTAACGTTAAAGTGGAGTTAATCGTAGGTCCTTGTTGTTCTATTTGGTGCTTTGTGGGAAATGTCACTAATGTCACAAATGTGCAGCTGGCCTGCTGGTTACAATGGAGGGGTGCAGGGGGGAGGTTGTTGCTCTGCTGTAACTCCTTCAACAGCCCTACGTTTTATTTCTAAAGGCTTCATTTCATCTTTAATGTCGCCGGATGCAGTTCCAGTAAAATTAATCCTGTTATTGAAGGAGTACTGCATGCTGACAATGTTCCTTTGTCACATCACTATTATCTGATCAGTTCCTATGCCTACGATTTATATTGTAGACATTTGCAAGCTCAGTGGGATATCCATCAAAAGGTGGGGGCTTTACGATGCATCAAATCAGTTGTTTACACTTTGTCTTGTCGAGTAAGTTCAAGTGGTGAGTGGGACACGAGATTGGGGATAGTGTGGGAAGAGAGAGAGACAGAGAGAGAGAGTGAAAAGGGGGGCGGCGTGGGCCGTTTGGAGTCAGAGCTCCCCTCGCTGTGGTGTGCATACGTCCTCACTTGCTGGCTGTCTCCCACCCTCCCTGATTCTGTCAGTCTCTGTCTCGCTGCCTTCCTCCCACACTCTGCTTTTATCCTCGACCTACTTTCCTGCTGCTGGTAGTGGTGGGCGCTGCTCACATTGCATGGCTCGCAGCGCTGGGAAACACAAAGCAATGAAATGGGGGCAGATTCTCCACGCTGCGGTGAGTGGTCTGGGGATTGGAGCTCTCTCCCCCCCCCCCCTCCCCCCCCCCCCCCCCCCCCCCCCCCCCCACCCCCCGCCTCTTAAACTTTGTTTTCGCCCCCCCCCCCCCCCCCCCCACAACACACACACATAGTAGTACCCAGCCCAGACATTCCATGTGCATGTGTACATATTTACACGCGCACTTCAGTCAACATTAAATGATAGCCTACATGTCCAAATGACAGTAGGCAAGCATTGCTTTTGTCTCGCGACCTTCAGCCATTATGCCACATATATGCTAACGTCGGCCAGGCTTCACAAACACCAGGGTAGCTGCAGCACTTCAATGACATGGCTCGGATGATTTACGTTTTTTAATTATTATTCATAGACTGTGGACAACATATGATACAGTTTGGCTACAGGATAAGTCTCCTTTGACTGGTATTGGTTTGTTATTCAAACTTAACATGTTTTGCATAGGAAACTCTTGATACTATGGCTTTAGAATTAAACCTTGCGTGTGAGCTTCCAGACGGATGAAGGACTCTAAAATGCAAAGGGTTCTGACTGGTACTTAAGTAACTTAAGGATGCCGTCTACTTCTATCCTTTCTCCAGCCAAAGAAAAAGCACACAAGTGACGGGTATCAAATTGCGTGTGTGTGCGCGTGTGCGTGTGCGCGTGTGCGTGTGTGTGTGTGGCCTACTCATTCATTCCCCCCCCCCCCCCCTTACTCCAGCCATCTCTGTTCACCATCTTTCTTTCTCTCCCCCTACTCGCTCTCTGTTTCACACACATTCACTCACAAAACAGTGAAAGTGATCCTTGTCCGTCAGTTGGTCAGATTCAGTCCCATACGGCTGGAGCTGTCCATCTCTGGTACAGAGGTCTCTGTCTCTGTCTCTCTCTGCCTCTTTGAGAGAGAGTCTGTCTGTAAAACTGTGTATAAACTCCTTCAGATCCCTTGCATCTGAAGTGATAAGGAGATGACAATAGCTTCTCTCCCTCTCCAGTCCTCCATGTTTTGTTCTCTTTTTCCCCAGAGCAGCTGAACTCCAGTGAGAGTACAACCACTTGCATTGCACCTGTTGTTGCCTTTATTCTTGTTGTTTTAAAAAGAATGTGTTTCCAGGGGTGGGGGGCTGTTTGCTCGGGACTGTTACTGTTCTTTGTGGTCTCCACTTTGAGAGTACCAATTGGTCAGCTAGGACTATGAGCATACAGACCTGCTCATTGTGTCATCCTACACCGCAATTGGCAAGGCAGTCGCCGAAATTACTTTTCCACTTTCAGACAAATGGTTATTTTTGGGGGGGGGAAACAAATGATATATTGTGTGTGTGTGTGTGTGTGTGTGTTTCCACCATGGTGATGTTACCGCTGTGGTGCAAATAATAAGTGAGACAACACCGTATACGGTGTGTTCTCCCCGCTAACGGCTCAGTCTGCCGTTGGTCAGCCGTCGGAGCGCGGGCCTAACAACCCCCTCCCTGCCGCCCTCTCCCTAGTCTCCATGGTGATGGGTATCCCGACGGTGCGGCGCAAGGTGAAGTCGTACCTGGCCGAGACGCTGCATTCGCTCATCGACAAATTGTCGCCGGAGGAGAAGCTGGACTGTGTCATCATCGTCTTTGTTGGAGAGGTGAGCTCGTCAACTAGGCCGGGTCCGCCGCTGGTTGACCGCATGCTTAGTCCTAGCACAAGCAGAGCACATGCACTCTCGCTCACTCTGTCACATACAATTTCACACTCTGTCACGCGGGTGCCAGACGCTTGCAGTGTTCTCAAGGCACTCTGTGTGCTGTGTGTGTGTGTGTGTGTGTGTGTGTGTGTGTGTGTGTGTGTGTGTGTGTGTGTGTGTGTGTGTGTGTGTGTGTGTGTGTGTGTGTGTGTGTGTGTGTGTGTGTGTGTGTGTGTGTGTGCTAATGACTACACTTTCACAATCTGTCACACACACACTCCCACCCCCACTTACTCTCACATGCTCTCTCACACTCTCCCACACACATGCTCAAATACAGTGAAGAAAATAAGTATTTGAACACCCTGCTATTTTGCAAGTTCTCCCACTTAGAAATCATGGAGGGGTCTGAAATTTTCATGGTAGGTGCCTGTCCACTGTGTGAGAGATAATCTAAAAAGAAAAATCCAGAAATCACAATCTATGATTTTTTTTTAACAATTTATTCGTGTGATACAGCTGAAAATAAGTATTTGAACACCAACGTTAATATTTGGCAGAGTAGCCTTTGTTTGCAATTACAGAGGTCAAACGTTTCCTGTAGTTCTTCACCAGATTTGCACAGACTGCAGGAGGGATTTTGGCCCACTCCTCCACACAGATCTTCTCTAGATCAGTCAGGTTTCTGGGCTGTCGCTGAGATACACGGAGTTCCAGCTCCCTCCAAAGATTAGGTCTGGAGACTGGCTAGGCCACTTCAGAACCTTGATATGCTTCTTACGAAGCCACTCCTTGGTTTTCCTGGCTGTGTGCTTTGGGTCATTGTCATGTTGGAAGATCCAGCCACGACTCATCTTCAATGATCTGACTGAGGGAAAGGGGTTGTTCCCCAAAATCTCACAATACATGGCTGCAGTCATCCTCTCCTTAATACAGTACAGTCGTCCTGTCCTATGAGCAGAAAAACACCCCCAAAGCATGATGCTACCACCCCCATGCTTCACAGTGGGGATGGTGTTCTTGGGACGCATCATTCTTCTTCCTCCAAACACGCTTAGTGGAATTATGACCAAAAAGGTCCATTTTGGTCTCTTTGATCTGACCACAAAACTTTCTCCCATGACTCCTCTGGATCATCCAAATGGTCATTGGCAAACTTAAGACGGGCCTTAACATGTGCTGGTTTAAGCAGGGGAACCTTCCGTGCCATGCATGATTTCAAACCATGACGTCTTAGTGTATTACCAACAGTGACCATGGAAACGGTGGTCTTTTCAGGTCATTGACTCTTTTCAGGTCATTGACCAAGTCCTGCCGTGTAGTTCTGGGCTGATTCCTCACCTTTCTTAGCATCATTGAGACCCCACGAGGTGATATCTTGCATGTGGCTCCACTCCGATTGAGATTGACCGTCATGTTTAGCTTCTTCCATTTTCTAATGATTGCTCCAACAGTGGACCTTTTTTCACCAAGCTGCTTGGCAATTTCTCTGTAGCCCTTTCCAGCCTTGTGGAGTTGTACAATTTTGTCTCTGGTGTCTTTGGACAGCTCTTTGCTCTTAGCCATGCTGAATGTTTGGGTCTTACTGATTGTATGGGGTGGACAGGTGTCTTTATGCAGCTAACGACCTCACACGGGTGCATCTGATTCAGGATAATACAGTGGAGGAGGACTTTTAAAGGTGGACTAACAGGTCTTTGAGGGTCAAAATTCTAGCTGATAGACAGGTGTTCAAATACTTATTTTCAGCTGTATCACACGATAAATGGTTAAAAAATCATAGATTGTGATTTCTGGATTTTTCTTTTTAGATTATCTCTCACACAGTGGACAGGCACCTACCATGAACATTTCAGACCCCTCCATGATTTCTAAGTGGGAGAACTTGCAAAATAGCAGGGTGTTCAAATACTTATTTTCTTCACTGTACATTTCTTGCATACAAGCACACAATCATGTGGAACTCCCTGAATCTTTGTGTTGCTCGAAGTCTGCTCACTCCATTTGATTGTGTTGTCCCTGCAGACGGATGTGGACTACGTTAACAGTGTGGTGGCCGGACTGGAGAAAGAGTAAGTGGAAACGCAACACTATTCTCCAACCATACACCAAACTTGAGGTACTCGTAAACACACATAAACACAAACTACAGTCACGCGCCCATCCACTAACACTGACGCACTGCAATATGTCACACAAAACCTAACAAGCACTTATAACACACAGGCATCGTCCAACATGGCATAGCATAGCATTAACATCCTAGTATGCGAGCTTCCACAAATGTACAGACAGACGTTATTTTGTTACGTGTTAGGAAATTGCTTTGTATGATCAGATATCGGATACTTTTATCTCAAACGTTATTGGATTTATATCTACCAAATTCAGCCGTAAACAAAGTATTCTTTTCAGGGCGCTTTGAGCATGTTGTCATTGCACTGTGAAGGATACCCCTGGTCGATAACTCTATTTGGCATTTTCCTGTTAATCTTCTACGCCCATCCTCAACGCCTTCTCCCCCCATCCCCCCCCGTCCCCCAGGTTCTCCACAGAGTTCAGCTCCGGCCTGCTGGAGCTCATCTCCCCTCCCGCCGCCTACTACCCCGACCTCACCAACCTTAAGGAGACCTTCGGGGACTCCAGGGAGAGGGTCAGGTGAGCCCCCCCCCCCCACCCTTAACCTCAACCCACCCACCGACTCACCCACCCAGTTAGGGATGGGCAGGGAAGGGGGGAGAGAAAAAAAGAGAGGAAGAAGAAAGGGAGGCAGATTAGAGTCATTATGGAAATGATGGAGTCAGGGGGCAGATAGGAATGTGACGCATGGGGATGGTGACCAGGATTGCAGTGAATGAAGGAGGGATGAGTCATGAGGAGGGGAGGGCTCTAAGGTAGGCTGCCTGTGTGCTTATGCTTAGTATTCCACAGGCGTTCCTCAAAGTCAACTCAGGGTCATCTGCTGCAGCTCTCTCTCTCTGTCTCTCTGTCTCTCTCTCTTTTTTTTCCTTATGTCAAGATTGGACTCACACCCTAAAGAGGAAACCGAAACACGGAGATACACATGGGCCAATACATATATACAGTATATATAAACTGTAATAGAACAAATCGATGGAGTAAGATGTGTGAACGAGAGAGAGAGAGATAGAGGCATGCAAGGACAGTCTCTCTCTCTCTCTCTCTCTCTCTCTCTCTCTCTCTCTCTCTCTCTCTTCTCTCTCTCTCTCTCTCTCTCTCTTCTTCTCTCTCTCTCTCTCTCTCTCTCTCTCTCTCTCTCTCCTCTCTCTCTCTCTCTCTCTCTCTCTCTCTCTCTCTCTCTCTCTCTCTCTCTCTCTCTCTCTCTCTCTCTCTCTCTCTCTCTCTCTCTCTCTCTCTCTCTCTCTCTCTCTCTCTCTCTCTCTCTCTCTCTCTCTCTCTCTCTCTCTCTCTCTCTCTCTCTCTCTCTCACAGAGTGGATCTTCCCTTTTGTGAGCTCATGTTCAGAGTCCACCAACAATTGTCCTCTTTAAAAATCAGTGCATGCATTGAACTGAGACAGCATGGCTTGCTCTCAGCACACTCTGTATTTGTTGCACACATGCTCAAGTTCCAATGCTTGTACATGCATATCAGTGTGTCGGTATGGAAATACGGATGCATGACTAAGTATTTTCTGTTTCACCAAGTGTGTGTGTGTGTGTGTGTTGATGCGCACCAATGACTAAATGATAAACAAGTCAGATGAAACCCTCCCACATCTGAAACAACAGCACCACCCAGCCACCTGGCTCTCGTGTGTGTGGGCAAACACATTGACATCCTACACTGTGCGTGTGTCTCTTTGTAGGTTGTCTGTGTTTACGAAGCTTTAGCCCACGCACTCCAAGACAACAGTTTATTGTTTGTTTGAACGCTGTAAAGAGCCAAATATATTCAATACTCTGTTCTGTGTGTTTTAGGCTTATAGTGCACAGAAAACATTCAGGAAGACTGATGAACAAATAGTGAGGGGGTTTAAGTGTGTTAAATGGTAATTGTAGGAACACATTGTTTTGTTTTCAGGTGGCGCACCAAACAGAACCTGGATTACTCTTTCCTCATGATGTACGCTGTCAGCAAAGGAGTGTATTATGTACAGGTATGCACTACAATCACAATCACACGATGAAAGCCCAAGTGGAAATCGGCTGCCCAGCCTGGGCCAACATCGCATTGTGGATTTTAGGATTGTCATTAACGATAATGGTGCCATTAGGATGTTTTGAGTATGCAGGCACTGGGTGTGTGTGTGTGTGTGTGTGTTCTTTTTTTAATTGATTCTTGTTGGTTGGTGCAATTGCAAATCTAATGTAGTCTGACTCATGTGTGTTTTGAACACACTGCAAATTGCTGCCGCTTGGAGCCTGCCTTCTGCAATTTGCCCATGAATAGATTATGTAAGATGATCTAAGTGAGGGATAATGTACAGCGAGCCGGTCTTCGTTTCTAAATGAACCCAGACCGAAGGGTACCCTGTTACCCTTACTCGAAATCGATGATTTGACATTTCATTGATTCCGCTAAAACCAGTTTCCAGTCGGTTAGATTCTATGGTT
This sequence comes from Melanogrammus aeglefinus, assembly GCA_900291075.1. Taxonomy (NCBI): domain Eukaryota; kingdom Metazoa; phylum Chordata; class Actinopteri; order Gadiformes; family Gadidae; genus Melanogrammus; species Melanogrammus aeglefinus. The sequence continues at coordinate 132,369 of OLKM01001019.1, read as the reverse complement.
GGAAATAGCCTCCATAGCAACGGTCTGCTATTCAGAAACAGCAGATCGTAGAACGCTGTAATTTAACAAACAAAATCAACTAGTCAACAAAGCTGACGACTTTGTTTAAACCCTTCACGCTGATTCAAAACCCTTCACCTCAAGTCTGGGTACTGTATTCCCCTGCAAGGGTTAATTTGCGATAATTACCAACTCGCTGTACATTATCCCTTGCATAACGGACTGCTGCACTGTAATTGTCCATGTTTTGGACGCTATATGGTTCCAAAGTTGGAAGCATAAGCCGTCACTCTCTGTTGCGCTATTCTGGTTACAAACCGCAATTTGCCACAGCCAGTAGATGTGGTTGGTGGATGTAGATGTTGGCAAATGTTTCTTATGTGAAAGAATTCATGGCTCAACAGCCTCAACTCAACAGTTTTTGTGGTCGTGTATAATTCAGTACCCAATCAATGTTCCAATAGCAACATTTCGGAATCCCTGGAGTTAGCCACGCATGTTCACACACACACACACACGCCCCTTATATTTTGGTATCAAAGTTTGACAATTACCCTTTTGAGACAAAATATGTTTCAAACTTCCAAAACAAGCATGATCAAGCTACATTTCCTCATGGATTTGTGTTTGACAAAATACCCTGTTTGCGTGTAAAGCATATTCCGATGTAGAGCCAAGATTATTCCTGGCATCTGCCTAATCCTCTTAGAACTCTCCGGTGCTCTCGGTCTCCAGACCCCAATTTGTCAAACAGTTAATAACATGTGTCCTTGTGAATCTAAATTATTCAACGCTGTTCAGTAACGCATTCTCTCACCTATGGTGCAGTCGTTCTAGTAAAGGATGTCCCTTTGGCTCCTCTGGTTTGGGGTGTCATAGGACAGCGGTTCACAACCATCGTGGCAAGACGTGATTGGCTGTGAAAAGAAGAGTCAGTACATGCATATCCCTACGTATTCCCATCGCCATATACACTTGGATACAGCAAATCTAGAGAAAAACGCTTAATTATTGACAAATCTGACAACATGATATGGATGACGTATTGTGACAATTTCTTCTAACATCAGATTTGGTGTGTGCCATTCGATTCCTTCCCTACAACTTTAAGTTGGAGTGACTTGAACATCTGTTTGGGATTGTGATTTGTTTAAGTCCAGAGTCGGTTGTGACCAAGCGGCATTGTAGGTGATATACATTCTGGTGCTGGTATACACATCAAATGTATTGTTGTTTATCTATCTCTGATCTTTAATATCTGTTGTAATTTTGGGATCACGCCCTCATCTCATTGACCAATCCCTCTGCCCCATAGATGGAAGACGACATTGTTGCGAAGCCCAACTACTTTGCTACCATGAAGAACTTCGCCCTGCAGCTGTCCTCTGAGGACTGGATGATCCTGGAATTCTCTCAGCTGGGATTTATTGGTACGCACGCACGCACGCACGCACGCACGCACGCGCACACACACACACGCACGTCACACTAACACTTACACACACGTCACTCGTACACACTCTGAGTATTTTTAGTATGGAATGTCTTTTCAATGAGAAAATGGCGTGGAAGCAAAAAAATACATATTGCTGCTAGAAGCCACTGACATTATAAACAGACTCTTGGTACATTCTGGCCAGTTTTAAGTTTGTTGATCTGCATTGCAGCACCATAATGGCTTGTCATGTTAATGCTTGGTTATCTGCAGTTTAAGTCACAGTGACGTTTGTGAAGGGACATTAATCCACACACCGAAACCCCTTTCAGCATGAATTGATCTTGGAGGAAACAAAACAGATTGCCGGCTCTGTTGACTGCCATAACCAGTTTAGATTGTTCTTCTTCCTTCCAGGAAAGATGTTCCAGGCCCCCGACCTCAACCTGATTGTAGAGTTCATCTTCATGTTTTATAAGGAGAAACCCATCGACTGGCTGTTAGACCACATTCTCTGGGTCAAAGTCTGCAATCCTGAGAAGGATGCGGTATGTCATTACTGTGTGTGTGTAAACGTTAGTATTGTATGTGTTGGCAGTAGTAGTGTGTTTGCTGCCGCTTGTCCTTCACCGCCACGCTCTTCCCCTGAACAGAAGCACTGTGAGCGGCAGAAGTCAAGTCTGCGCGTGCGGTTCAGGCCCTCGCTGTTCCAGCACGTGGGCCTCCATTCATCCCTCGCTGGAAAGATTCAAAAACTCACGGTAAGCCTCCGTCCCCTTTGGTATGTGTTGTCACGGTCCAAATCATTAGTTCATTTAAGTACTTGGTTAGATCACTTCCTCTTGCACATTCACCACGCTTGCCTCTTCCTGTAAAGATATGTGTCCTTCCTCTCTAATGCTTGTGCAGGACAAAGATTTCCTAAAACCTCTGCTCCACAAGATCCACGTCAATCCACCGGCTGAAGTGTCTACCTCGATGAAGGTAACCAAACAATGGGGTCTACCTCCGCTGCTAGATTCCCGGCATCAGGAATGCCAGGGAGCTGTTTGACCAAAGCTCGTATCGAGCAGTAAACACCATTGCCTTCACTACCTTCCTCTCCTAAACTAATGGGAAAATAGCATACTGCAGCCCGTTTATTAGCCAGATAAAAAAAAAAAATTCATGGATGCTAGCTGCAACCTCTTTTGGACAGGCGTGTATGAGCTATAATAAAAATACAGCCAGCGTCACGCTTGAGAAAAACATGTGGCTCGGCACCCTCTTGCCATCGTGTGCCATCTGTGAAGCTCCATGACTTCATGGCACGTGGCAAAGGTTTTATTTCACACAATGAACTCCGGAATACATATCTAACGATGGTGAAGGGGTGGATACTATTTTTCACCACCCAAAATACGCCAGCCAGCTGCAGCAAAAGCAGCAGCAGCTACCTCGTTCGACGTCTGTACGTCTCTGCTCTATCTTTTTTCAGGCATGACCGGTATCCTACCTCGAAAGTAGCACAACACGCATTCGTGTTCCCATTGCTTGTTCAGGAATTGTAAAGTTGTATTTTTCACCATTCAAACTGGTATCCAGGGAGAGAGCAACAGAGGGCGACTTCGCTTACGGAACCGTTGTCCACTCTGTGATTGATTTACGTCAGAGCAACACTCCACCAATCTCTGAAACCAGCTCAAGCAGAAGAAGTGTAGCAAATTTAAAATTCAGGATGGTTAACCGGGTGACACAGGGAGAAATAATGTGAATATTTTAATAATTGACCAAACTGATAAATTAGTATACACAGCACCGTGGGAAGGGGTTCAAAGAGCAATGGTGTTTGACGTGTGTTCCAGGTATACCAGGGCCACACCCTGGAGAAGACCTACCTGGGAGAGGACTTCTTCTGGGCCGTCACCCCCACCGCCGGAGACTACGTCCTCTTTAAGTTTGACAGACCGGTTAGCATAGAGAGGTAGGCTCTGCCCTCTACGCATGCATAGCACTTGTTGTGTTAGCGATGCCCCCTTTCTGATTTGCGGATGATTGCATTGTAGATCTTGTGGATGTGTGGTGTTCTCTGCGGTGCGTAGGCACAGGGGAGCATTGACAAACACTTTCACACAGTTCCGTGTTTACAGTCTGATGGTGAAATCATCCAGCTTCTGTCGTGTCTCTACAATTTGACTCACTCTCACTCACTCCCCCCCCTCACTCTCGCACTCTCCCCTCACCCTGGCTAACCATCCACCGTCTCTTCCTGCTGGTCTGTGTCTCTGGGGATAAGGCGGTGCTAATGAGAGGTTTCTAAAATAAGCATTGCGAGGCCAAGCACCCACTCACTGCAGAGCACAGAGGGAGAGAGACAGGCAACCAGAGAGAGAGAGAGAGAGAGAGAGTGAGAGAGATGGTGGGGGATGTGGAAAGAAATAGGCAGTTAAGATTTCCAGCAACCTGAGGAAATAAAAAAGTTGCACACACACACACACATAGACGAAATGGCTGTTAGAATTTGGTGGTGTGGGGGAAGCGTTCTTCACAATGAAGCTCTTGTCGGCCCGCCCATGAAGACGGAGGTGGCCAAGAAGAGAGCCTTCACTGACGCTCACTCACTCCATTCGCATGACGCTGCAGCAACCAGCACTAAAATATTAATAAAACAGCAATGTATGAATAGGTTATATGTTTTATCAGCATTATGCTTTCGATCTGGCAAACCACGTGTCCCCATTAGGTTAAAGTACATCATAAGCGTTAAAGAAACCAGTTTTTTGCGTCAGCAGCAGGTCGGTTGATCTATTAACAGTATGAAAACAGCTTATAAGTCTGGACACAAGGGTTGATCTGTTAACAGTATGAAAACAGCCTATAAGTCGGGACACAAGCTCCTCAGTTGAAGAATGGCAGAAAACCTGTCCAAGTATAACTTCGGTAGCTACTCCCCTAGCAAGTCTTGTTTGTCTCGTCCTGTCCTCCTATAAAAACGAAACACATAGTACTGTCTGCAGGGGTTGGGTCTGGGAGAGGGTGCCGTCCTCGCGACCCAACTCTACCTCTGTCTGAGAGAACACTATGGCAAATTCAGGGGAGGGCTGTAATAGACTGTATTGCACTGTATTGTCATTTGTATATTTCACCAAAGTGTGCAAATAATTATTCTTGTGTATTATAGTTAAATACATGTGGTTTCGGTCGACAGGTTCCTGTTCCGGAGTGGGAACCAGGAACATCCAGGTGACCGGATAAGGAACACCACGGTGGAGATTCTGCCCTTCTCGGTGAGAACCCAGAACCAGCCTCAAAGGAACACATCGGTCTGGGTGATCCAACATCAGAACCGACTCTCGTGGCTCCACTTAAACATCCAACATCCAGCCAAATTTATCTAGCAAAGTTTCTTTGTTTTGCCATAGAGCATTTCTTGTGAGCACGCCTGCCAAATGTTAACCAAAGCACTATAGCACTTTGGTCTTTATGATTAGACATTTTGTTAAATACTATGGGGATCCACTTTTATGTTGAAATGTGAAAACTCTGTACTGACCAACGTACATTGAGTACGAAAGACTCAAGTGCCAGACGTAAAGCACACATGTAATACTCTGCAGCAAAATCGCTACAGGCAAGTCATTTTGGCAAAATGATATTGGTAACGATTGTTTTAGTGAAGCCGGGAGAGATGTGACGATGGTACAATCACCCCGACCGGTATTGACCTTGACCACCCCGCGGGGTGCGTTACTGCCATGACCAAAGAGTGCTTCTGAATTGTGCAAGATCTGATTATTGCTCCAGTTGGCCCGACCCCACCTTGGTATGGATAACACCATGTATTGATCGACGATATGGATCACATCTCGACCCCATGGCTCGCAGTGGAGAAGCGATGCTGAATGTGCGCTTGTGCTTTGTTCTAGCGAGCGATCGTTGAGTGTCGCGCCAATAGTTTCCCCAAACGCTGCTGGTGATCCTCACGATGGCTGCTTTGGTTTTGTGCCCTTTCAGGAAGCTTCGGTCAAGGCGAAAGAGAAGTACAAGCGAACTGAAGACCGCTTTTACAGAATAGGTCAGTTCAGCAGCCACGTCGCTCAATAGTACTGCAGAAGTGCCCCCACACACCCAGCCTTATCGGAGTTCATAATGTGTAGCTCTGGGAGGAAACCTATTGACAATGCAGTCCCATTACACATATGCACCTCACCCTGTTAGCAAGTTGGGAAACACCTGTCAAGGGGATCTATGTTGCAACCTTTCCCTTGGGTTTTCTTCCATATGATCCCTCCTTGATGAGTCACCATCCCATACCTATTGATCATGGTCTTTATCTAATTGACTATGCCGAGCAAGCCTGATGTAATTGCTGCTTGTCCAATTGTGTCCAGGTCAGTTTGAAAAGGGTGTGGCCGAAGGAGCTGTAGATCCCATCTTCAATCCAATAGTGGCGCTGCGTCTGTCTGTCCGCAGAGATTCTGCAGTGTGGGCCATCGTCAGTGAAGTAAGCACAAACACACTCTTCTCCCTGTAGTTAAACCAGGAACTCTATTTGGTACACTGTTCAACCCGGTCCTTAATGGCTGGTCCCTTTACCTTGGATACAACTTTATTAATCCTGTACTATTACTTCATAACTTTTGAATAGAAGCATGATATATTGTTGCCTCCATTTGTGTGTTATCATTTCTTGTCCAGGTGGCCTGTATTCACATCATGGGTCATTAAACCTTGGTTATCTTGTTCATGCACAATTCCTTGTGTAAAACATATGCAAATGGGATGTTCAGAGTTTGGAGACTGCACCCAGACGATGATAATGCCTAAAGTGTAATTTCAGGCATGGCTCTTGTTTCTCTCTCATATCGTGTCCTTGGGTTTTCTAACCCATAATGCATCTGTCTCACTTGCAGATCCATATAAAGAGGATAGCGGGCTAACAGACTTTTTGGGGGGGCCCACATAAATCACCGATCTCCAGGGCCTCTACGTCCATGAAGCGGCTCACATGGGCCCTTTGGGACCTAGTGACCAGCGGTTACACCATCACAACCCACTAGAGTCTATATTTGAGCCTTTCAGTTGAAATCTATAGCCATCTCTCTCTCGGTTCTCGGTTCTCGGTTCTCTCAGTCGGTTCTCGGTTCTTGGCCCTCTCTCTGTCATACTGCTGCCATTTTCTCTTCTTCCATGTCTATTTTTGGCGACTTTACCCCCAGTCCACATTTTTTCTCATCATTTTTGCAACTTTCTGTTGCTCTAAGTCTACATGTTTGAATGTGAATACTACTGAATAAGGGGCTCTGGCTCTTCAGAAGACGAATCAGCTTTGGACGCAATCAGATAATGTTGGCGAATGGGAACAAAAGTCCATCTGAGTAGACCGAATCACCTGGCGGCTGACGCGCTTTCTTAGACCCTATTCGGTTGCTTGACGCGGTCGCCACCTATGGGCAGACATGGGTATTGCGGCATCAATGATTCCACAACAGAGCCCCTGATGTAATGCAGAATGTTATCATCACAAAAGGCCTCCTGCTCACCAGTCTCGATATAAACTTGGCTTGCATCAGGGTGACAATTGAAAGAAAATTTATGTTTTTACAGATCTTTTAGGGGATAACAGTAGTTTAGTCCCACGGAAATAATCAGGATTATCTTAAAATAGGTCCAGGATGCGCCAAATGTTCCCTATCCTGACTGAAGTCAATTGGTGACAAATTGCCGTTGGTTTACATTCCTTGATAATGTTCCAATTCAATCACGTAAAACTAGAAGAAATCCATATCGTTCTTTTATTACAATCTGCCTCATGGGTAATGTGTGACCTGAATGTCATATTTGAGCAAACTACCCAGACATTGTCCTGGTGTTTTCTTAAAGGCTGATATTGATATATTGTACAACTACGACGATCTATGAAGGTGACTTAATTTATTTGAAATAAAAAAATTAATTTGTACAAGAGCTTAAATATATATTTTTTAATTCTATAAAGAAGTGTTTATGATAGTTTTAAGCGTATTTTATGAGTCTTTTTCAAAGCAGCCCATGTCATTTCTTTGATTATCTTTTTGTTTGCTGGTTTTCATTGCTCTGTTCAAACTGCTGTATTGTATTTTATTTTATTTCAATTTTGCTTTGGATCTTTATTTTGGATTTTTCTTTTTTATTGTTTGAACCTCCAGCCAAACCTTGTAAATAATAAAACAATAATTCATTCTAAAAGGTGAACTAAAGGGGTTTAGACAAACTCTAGAATGCAGTTCTGGATCTGCATCTGTGCAAAACGTGTACAAAGGAAATTGTGCCTTACATTCAGGTCCTTGGAAATGGCCTGGGCAGAATTATTAAAATCGTTTCTATGCTTTTCGGCTCGTTTCGTTGGTAGAGTGCAGTAATAATCAGTGAAAATATAGTTTCAGGTGTGTTTGACTAGTCCTTTCATCATTCACAAGGCATCTTGTAAAAAGGAGGCTTAGATTGACAACAAAAAAATGCGAGGTATGCACTGGCTTTGTTTGTTTTTGCTGCACAAGAACCCAACTCTAAATAAGATCACCCCAAAGGTCTTTATACCAAGGCATGCTTTTATTTTATATATACTTTTTTTTTTTTTTTTTTATATGTGCCATTCCCTTGCAGTGCTTGTAAATATTGGTATCATGGAAGCTTTTCCGATAGTGAAGATATAAGCTACCTATTTACAAGCAAAGTCATGATTTCAATCATTTTTCATCTTTTACTAATCCACTTGACAGTAGAATCATGCTCGTGTGTGTGTGTGTGTATACAAATATTTATGGTTTCCACAGGGGATAAGTGAAAGTGCCTTTTGGCCTGAGCATTTTCCCCAAAGGACAATTTGGAACAGATTATTATACTTACCATTCATGCTCGCTTCGACATTTATTCATCACTTTTGTACTGGACTCATTTCGTTGTGAGATTGGGCCTCTCCATCCCGCTCACCAGCCCGGGTCAAAGCAACCACACCGTCCCCTCTGTCTCCACATCAGAAGTGGCCTCGTCTTCTCCTTGCCACGAATGCGTTGTTTGTTGCTCGGGCGTTAGACGAAGAGGACGACCCACTCAGAGGTAGAAGAGATGGCTCGGAGGAGGAAGACACTTTCCGAACAATCCCCACACATTGTTCTGTGATCCCAGTCCTCCGTCAGAGACTGAAAGCGCACAAAGGAGTAAGGATTTTCTGTGCAACACTTAATGGACCCCCTTTTGATCAAAGGACACAATACGAGAAATATACTGTCCCACCAGGACATGCCTGACTCCTCCCCATCAGTTCATGTGCCTTCATCGTGTGTGTGTGTGTGTGTGTGTGTGTGTGTGTGTGTGTGTGTGTGTGTGTGTGTGTGTGTGTGTGTGTGTGTGTGTGTGTGTGTGTGTGTGTGTGTGTGTGTGTGTGTGTGTGTGTGTGTGTGTGTGTGTGTGTGTGTGTGTCAATGGTTTGGACATGAATTGTCATGTACATCTTTGAAATAAAGGAAAATAGTTGATACAATCAAGGACATTCATGTGATGCTTTGTTTTTTTTACTAACGTCCTTTTAAGACTGTGAAACCAGTAGGGCCGAGATCTCTGAGTGGCCAACAACGTGCGTCGCGACGTAGTTCGCATTGGTCGCTGTGTTGGTCGCTCGTCTGGCTGCTTTCAGTCGCTGTGGTCGCTGGCTGGCTTGGTCGCTCAAAGTCCATGGGCATTAATCAGTTAATTTGCATGTTATCAACAGGTTTTTTGCAACAGTTGAAGTACCAGAAAGCCATGCTCTCTGGCGATAGCTACCTACAGCTCTTTAGTGCTAATATTATTTAAATATTTTTCTATTGTAGTACAGTTTAAAATGATATCTTTGCTCTCAGTATCAATAAAATATATTGGTTGTAATTTGGGGCGTATTCAAATGTATTTTATATATTACATATAGCCCATTTGTTTTGTTAAATGTCATTAAGCCTAATAAGGTATATTATGTACAAAGTTCTTCGTCATAGAGTGATATAGTTTAATTTAAGTGTAGACGAGTGGATGTCAATAATACCACAGTGGTACAGGGTCTTCGATTCTCTCCACGGCCAGATATATTTTTGCTCTTTTAGTCAAACTTATTGACGCAATCATCCTCTTTCATTTTAACTTTTATAATATACACTGCTCAAAAAAATAAAGGGAACGCTAAAATAACGCATCCTAGATCTGAATGAATGAAATATTTTTATTAAATACTTTGTTCTTTACATAGTTGAATGTGCTGACAACAAAATCACACAAAAAATATCAATGGAAATCAAATTCATTAACCCATGGAGGTCTGGATTTGGAGTCACACTCAAAATTAAAGTGGATAAACACACTACAGGCTGATCCAACTTTGATGTACTGTCCTTAAAACAAGTCAAAATGAGGCTCAGTAGTGTGTGTGGCCTCCACGTGCCCGTATGACCTCCCTACAACGCCTGGGCATGCTCCTGATGAGGTGGCGGATGGTCTCCTGAGGGATCTCCTCCCAGACCTGGACTAAAGCATCCGCCAACTCCTGGACAGTCTGTGGTGCGACGTGGCATTGGTGGATGGAGCGAGACATGATGTCCAAGATGTGCTCAATTGGATTCAGGTCTGGGGAACGGGCGGGCCAGTCCATAGCATCAATGCCTTCGTCTTGCAGGAACTGCAGACACACTCCAGCCACATGAGGTCTAGCATTGTCTTGCATTAGGAGGAACCCAGGGCCAACCGCACTAGCATATCTCACAAGGTGTCTGAGGATCTCATCTCGGTACCTAATGGCAGTCAGGCTACCTCTGACGAACACATGGAGGGTTGTGCGGCCCCCCAAAGAAATGCCACCCCACACCATTACTGACCCACCGCCAAACCGGTCATGCTGGAGGATGTTGCAGGCGGCAGAACGTTCTCCACGGCGTCTCCAGACTCTGTCACATGTACTCAGTGTGAACCTGCTTTCATCTGTGAAGAGCACAGGGCGCCATGGCGAATTTGCCAATTTTGGTGTTCTCTGGAGTCTGTTTCTGACCGTTTGAGCAGACACATGCACATTTGTGGCCTGCTGGAGGTCATTTTGCAGGGCTCTGGCAGTGCTCCTCCTGTTCCTCCTTGCACAAAGGTGGAGGTAGCGGTCCTGCTGCTGGGTTGTTGCCCTCCTACGGCCTCCTCCACGTCTCCTGATGTACTGGCCTGTCTCCTGGTAGCGCCTCCATGCTCTGGACACTATGCTGACAGACACAGCAAACCTTCTTGCCACAGATGAGCTGCACTATCTTAGCCACTTGTGCGGGTTGTAGACTCCATCTCATGCTACCACTAGAGTGAAAGCACCGCCAGCATTCAAAAGTGACCAAAACATCAGCCAGAAAGCATAGGAACTTAGAAGTGGTCTGTGGTCACCACCTGCAGAACCACTCCTTTATTGGGGGTGTCTTGCTAATTGCCTATCATTTCCACCTGTTGCCTATTCCAGTTGCACAACAGCATGTGGAATTGATTGTCAATCAGTGTTGCTTCCTGAGTGGACAGTTTGATTTCACAGAAGTGTGATTGACTTGGAGTTAGCCTACATTGTGTTGTTTAAAGTGTTCCCTTTATTTTTTTGAGCAGTGTATATAAATAAATAGGCCTATTGGGCTATCAATATCTAATCTATATATTATTGTATGTACGTTTTTATTATACTGACGCACGTATATTTATTCTGTTCATGAGATGTTAACTGATAACATAGGCTTTTGGTTATGGTAGCAGCCATGGTGACAATGGCTGGCTGCCGCAGGTCGCTCATTCAGCCATACCTCTGGTTGGTTGCGACCTATTTGCCGCAAAAATGGTCGCGACGCTTTTATGGTCGCGACCTAGTCGGTCAGCCTGCCAGAGCCAGCAGCCAGCCGCACGTCGCAGCCAGCCGATACCAGCCAGGCGTCGCAGCCCGTAATTACATTGTATAATTATCATACCGTCGTACTAAATCATATTAAAATGTTAAAATGAAAGAGGCCGATTGCGTCAATAAGTTTGACTAAGAGCAAAAATATATCTGGTCGTGGAGAGAATAGAAGACCAGCCCTCTTGAATACTAAATGAGCGTCGCTACAGCTTGTACCACTATGGTATCATTGACATCCATCGGTACACTTAAATTAAACTATATCACTCTATAACAAAGAACCTTGTACATAATACCAGGCTTAATGACATTTAACAAAACAAATAGGCCTATATAAAATACATTATTTAAATACGCCCCAAATTACAACCAATATATAGGCAAAGATAGAGCAGAGATTTCATCATTTTAAACTGTACTTCAATAGAAAAATATTCAAATAATATTAGCAATAAAGAGCTGTAGGTAGCCTAGCTATCGCCAGAGAGCATGGCTCTCTGGCGTGGTGGTAGCACTTCAACTGTCGCAAAAAACCCGTTGATAACATGCAAATTAACTGATTGACCGCCCATGGATTGTAGCCTACATAATACCAGCCAACGACCACCGCGACTGAAAGCAGCCAGACGAGCGACCAACACAGTGACCAAAGGAAACCGTATGTTCGCTTGGTGGATTCTATCGTCAGGTCAAAGGATAAACGGTCGCCATGAAGGCCAATAGTCGGCGCTGTTGCAATCTGTTGCGGTCTCAGCACACTTGAAATGAACGAGGAAGAGAATGAACTATGGCGGAATCCATGAGTGTATTACGTTTGTGACACCAATTCCTGCCAACTGATAGACAACACGCCTGGACAAAATTACCATTGATAAGTCTCTGAGGAATAAACAACATGCCGCAGTACTACGAAGATAAAGAAGAGGACCTTAGGGCGTGTGCTGGTGTAAGAGAAGACTTTAAGGCGTGTCTCCTTCAACACGACTGTGTCGTAAAGGTATGTGGATGTCTTTGATATTTATTCCCACTACTTGAGGGGAAGTTAATTCAGGCGCAAATCTTAATTACCATTTACCATTTGGCAGGAAGGGAAATTGCCAAGTGAATGTTTGAAAGAAGGCCATTGCAAAGCCTTGCAGACCTCCTTCTTTGAGTGCAAGAGGTCAATGGTAAGTATCTCTTAGGTCAGAAAAGCAGAGCAATGACATGCCATGTAAAGAATTACTTCCTGACACTATGCGACACAATCTCAAAATACTCAGTTCCTTTTTTTTTTAGTTTTGAGGTGTGTGTGTGTGTGTGTGTGTGTGTGTGTGGTGTGTGTGTGTGTGTGTGTGTGTGTGTGTGTGTGTGTGTGTGTGTGTGTGTGTGTGTGTGTGTGTGTGTGTAATAGAATGATCACAATACAGGATTATTATTGAATTATTAATGAGCAGAGCCAAATGCCGTTTATATATTTTCTACTTGTTCGATGCATTTATTGAGAACTAACGACAAATGCCTCTTGTCATCATCAGCTAGACCCAAGGTCGCGATTCCGTGGAAGAAAGGGATATTGACTCATCACTCTAAGGACTGTTTTTCTTCAGTAGCGATGCTGTCGCACAACTGGGTGAATATTGGATGACACTTGTAAATAGGGATGCCAAGTTCAACATGGAACCAGGCCTCGGCTGGGACGTACACGTCATAACCTAATAAAACGATGACAACGGCGTAGCATTCAAGAATAATGCTACAGAAATCAATGTACACCTGATGTTAATGTTTTATTTTATTAGAATTATGTGTGGTATGGAAAATAAATTTGAAAATTTGACATTTGTTACACATTCGATTGGGCTGCTGCCATACATGATACATTATAGTAAAGGTAGGCTTCAGTCAAACAAGTAGCCTACAATGGCAATGTGCAATTAGTGGTCCATTGTATTGAAACTATTGCTGTCCGTCATTCTTTTTTTCATTAAATAATATCGGAAGTAAATTTGCCATCGGATTTTGAAAATAAACAGCCATTTAATTCTAAGCACTGAATATTCATGCATTGAAATAATGTATCTGGATTTTTTGTCAAATCCTTTTCAAACGTTAAATAAAAATCAAATAATCAACGTTAAGAAATTTAACTTAAATTCAACATGCCCAAGTCAGCTGCAAAATTCAATGTTTGGAAGAGCAATCGATCCTAGATGCTAGATTGCTTGATACAAACGTTAATTCTAAACACCATTTTACACCGTAGCCTATAATAGGAAATGCTCAAAGGTAAATCAAAGTCATTAAACGCTGACTAGCTTTTTATGGGGAGAGAAGCAACGGTGGTGGACCTTACTAAACGCCCTATCCATTGTTTCGGTCTGTAAAATGCTAATAAAATGTATTATGAAGCACATTTAATAAGAGGGGGGGGGGGGGTCTTATGTTAATCAATACATGAAAACAGGATAAAGAAGAATGAATAGAAAAAAGAAAAACAAAGTACAATTATGACGGAGGGAAAATAACGAAATCCACTCCAATAACATCAATAATCTGGACACAATGACCTGTATTGACAAGTCTAAATAAACGATTGTGGATTATTAAAATGGATTTTGAGCTGTTTTTTTTTAAAGTTTATTCTAACCTTAATGTCTATGATTGTGAGGTAAAGCGTTTCATATGGACACAGCTCGGTACATAACCGTTTATTTCATTGCATTAGATGTAGGCATGGGCACTGTAAAACGCTCCATTAGCACCTGTCTGGTAGAGAAGTTATGTCTATTACTGGTGTAATGAATTAATTTGTAAAAACAATTAAGTTTGTTGCTAACACAAATGCTCCTAAAAAATATTAAAAAATATATATATAAGAAACATTTCGAAAACCAAATCAAGTATCTTGGGATCAAGACAAACTGTCATCTACACCAAACATGAGTTTGAACTTCTATGGGGAACCTATAGAACAGATCGATAAAGTAATTGGGCACAATAATTTTTAGCACTTTGGTCAACTGTTTTTTAAATGTGCTTTACAAATAAATTTACATTTACAAAGATCAACATTCAAATATTATTTTTATTTTCCACCAAAAGTAAAACAATTTCCTGTGAATTATCAACAATTAACAAAATTAGTTTTCAGGTTAACTTCCATTAGACACTATCCGGTCAGGACGAGAGGAGGTACTACATAAAAAGAGTTCATCATCATCATGAACCTGTCCAGGTTTATCTTCTTCATCACCTGGGTCTTGTGGGTTTTCTTCAGCATGCCTATCGTGTCCATCACCATCATTCCCCTGGTGTGTGTGCCCGTTAGCTCCACAGTCACAGGGTAGAGGTCGCTCTCCAGGATGATGTTGTCGTCGATGGCAGCGGCCAAATTACTTATTTCAATGAGTTCATCATCAACTTCATGAACCTGTCCAGGTTTATCTTCTTCATCACCTGGATCTTGTGGGTTTTCTTCAGCATGCCTATCGTGTCCATCACCATCATTCCCCTGGTGTGTGTGCCCGTTAGCTCCACAGTCACAGGGTAGAGGTCGCTCTCCAGGATGATGTTGTCGTCGATGGCAGCGGCCATTGCGTAGGAGTCGCACGAGACCAGGCCGGTACCGGCCACAAACTCCTTCTTCAGGCGCTCGCTCTCTGACGCTTTCATGCTGTAGGCAAAGATCTGCTTCATGAAGCGGGCTTTCTCAGAGTCTTGGGACAGCCAAGTGTCGCAAAATTCCTGTGGCACAGTGAAGGAGACAACGTAAACACACCAAAGAAGATCTGCGACCCTTCTCCATTATTGTGACTGGAAGTTGATTTCAACTCCAAATGAAAAAGAGGGATTACAATACAGTGAACACTAGCTAATCGTAAACCAACTATCCATTATAATTTCTTTGTTCTCATGTTACTCTCTTTTTCACCTAAGTATGCATATTGGGCATGAGAATTTCAGTGCAGTTTAATAAAATAAATGATTGATAGGCACCTGAGAGAGGTTGCTGTGTGTGTGTGTGTGTGTGTGTGTATTTC
Source organism: Melanogrammus aeglefinus (assembly GCA_900291075.1). Classification (NCBI taxonomy): domain Eukaryota; kingdom Metazoa; phylum Chordata; class Actinopteri; order Gadiformes; family Gadidae; genus Melanogrammus; species Melanogrammus aeglefinus. Next base: position 117,017 of record OLKM01001019.1, on the reverse strand, counting down.
AGTGCAGTTTAATAAAATAAAGTATTGATAAGCAACTGAGAGAGGTTGCTGTGTGTGTGCGTGTGCGTCAGGGAAGTGTTACCCAGCTCAGCTTGCTGTGGCAGGTGAACTCCCAGCAGGCAATGGTAGTTGGACACAGGTACTCGTTCAGCACAATGAAGGCAGCTTCTGGATCAGCTACAAAGTTAAACTCTGCACACACAGTAGTGTTTCCTCGAGCTGAAAGCCAGGGAGAATATGCATGAAAAACCCAGCGAGGGACAAATTTAGATGGATGCGAGGGAGAGAGAGAGGGGGACGTCTGCTCACATTCTGTGTTGCCTCCCATGATGAAGAGGCCCTTGAGTTTGCTCGGGAAGAATGGATCCAGCCTCACAGCTAGAGCCAGGTTGGTAAGTGGTGCTGTGGCAACCAGAGAAATCTGGGACACCAAAAACACCAGTCACAGTGCTGACCATAACACCTGCTTACTATAACAATGTAAATAACCATGCTCACTTATCCATCCACACCCATGCTTTGTAAGCAGGTTTTCACACACACACACACACACACACACACACACACACACACACACACACACACACACACACACACACACACACACACGCACACGCGCACGCACACGCATGCAGACACACACACACACCTCTCCTGGGAACTCGTTAACCAGTCGGATCATTGCAGACACCGCTCCTTCCTTCTGGATCAGGTCCAGACCAGGAGCGTCAGGGTCCGGGACATCTCCCAGCCCGTCCAGGCCATGGAAGTGGCCCGCGTCGATGCCCTTCCCAAGGATGGGCTTATCGGCCCCTTTGAATACTGGAATCTTTTGCAAAAAAAACAAAAGAGGGAGTAATCAACATTAACACCAAGAACAAAAGGCCAAAGTGAGCAGTATGAAAGCAATGCCAGTTCATCAAATTTATTGACCACACCCAACTCAACAATAATGTTGGAGCTTGTTTAGCCTACATCAGCGGTTTTGACTGTCAACATTATGAATGTTGTCTAGGGCTGAAAAAGTGATTAAACATTAGGGGTGCAACGGATCACAAAATTCACCGTCCCGATCGTGTCACGGTTTTTGAGCTATGGGTCGGATCATTTTTGGATCAATAACAAAAAAGACAAATGTGACTTCAAATAAAATCCTCAAATGTGTAAAAACAAAATAAAGTGAAAAATGAGGTAATAATCCTGCTTCCTTTAAGCATAATAAATAAAAAATTGCTTGTGTCCACATTAAATAAAAACGTTACTCAAGATGTCCTTCCAATGTATAAATTAAATCTTAAAATATATTAAAACAGATAAATAAATTAAATACAAGTGCAAACTAAGGCATTATTCCTTCTTCTTTGAAACATGGATAGTAAATAAAAAAAAAACCTGTATCCAAAGTACAGCAGACCTGTATTTACAACTTTAAATTCAGGATGTCTGCATTGCCTGGGGAGAGTGTAGAGTCTACACTCTCCCCAGGCAATGCAGACACTCATGTTTTTTTTTTTTCCAAGTATCGTAACGAAATACAGTTTGTCGTGTTTTATTTGATTTCTGTTAGAAGAGTCATTGCGGATACGGAATAGGGGGCTGGTTGTCTTTTCGCTCGGTTCTAGCCAAGCCTCCAGGAACAGTGCATACTTCCGCAATCCACCAGTGCTCAGCGGCCACGCCTGGTATTGCAGCTGTTTAAGCGGGCTGTGGACGGGTCCCTCGATTCAAGGTGCCCAGAAGTAGATAGGCCTACACCGTATATCCGTTCACTCCAATGCAAGTGGGGAACAGGAATGTGTCTCTGCAAAAAATGTCACTGTGGTGACTTTTTATCACGAAAAGTGTTTTAGTGATAAGGGATTTTTAGACTGGTTCAGCTGCTGCTCAGTGACTCTCACGTTCCTCTGCTTGCGATCATTGCGATTCAACCTCGTAGCTGATCGATAAGTAACCATTTATTTGTATATAAATTATTGATTGCATTTTTTATAAATAGTTGAAGAAATCTGTTTCTTAAGCAATAACATTGAAATGTATTTTTTTCTAGTCCTACATACATTTACTATGTTGTCGGTGTTATATGGAGCAATCTTTCATATTTATGAAGTAAACTTACACTTCCATGGATCGCTCAGATCTCTCGCCTATGACGCTACAATGCTAACAATGCGAGAAACCAATAAATATTTCTGCATCTGGTACGTCATGAACTAGGGCGTGGCTAGGATCCCATGATGCGGAATCAAATCTCTCCTTGCTGTTGCCCTGAAACCTTGAGCAGTTTTCATAGGAATGAATGGGCGCAATTTTGGAATCCGGTGTCCATTCTATAATATGTCCATGGTTCTAGCCCTACTGTTGATACGGAGAACCGAGCGAAAAGACTCCAACCAAACATAAACAGCCCCATATCCGTTTCCGTCCGGTCTCCGTTTCAATGGGATTTTCAAAATACCAATTTTATTAGTATTCTGATACGATACTTGATTAGGAACATCAACAAACACTATTAACCACTTAGTGAGTTGCACATTTCTGAAAACAAAAGTTTAGGGTTGTTACAAAGGGCAGCTCCGGCGGCAGCTCAGCTCCGGGAGTACAATCCCTTTCTCCTCCGGACTGCCGCCAAAGCTTCGGCGGCAGTCCGGAGGAGGAGACATGGCGGAGAAAGCTACCCTGCCGCTCGACTGCCGCCGAAGCTTTGACGGCAGTCGAGCTCCCCCCGCAGGACCTGCCAGCTCCAGAATACACCGCCGGAGGTGCCGGACTGCCGCCGTCAAAGCCGTCGTTCGGCCGCCGAAGCTTTATGGCTGCTCCGGCCGGTGTACTCCGGGAGTTGAACTGCCGCCGAAGCTGGCAGGTCTGGCAGGTCAAGGCTAAAGTTCCTTTCCCCGAATTCTTCTCAACCATGGCCGAGATATCCCCCACTACGAATCTTCACTTATTGTGGAAGTACCAGAGACGTCGGAAGCAGTCTCTAGCTGTGGTTCAGTCTGACAGCTCATTGGTCAATGGGCAGCAGCTCATTTGCATTAAAGATACAGACACCAGGAACAGCGCATTCTGAAGGGACTGAAACAGAACGGAATAGCGGTAGGCAAGATTTTTTTTCATAAAAGTTATTTCCAGCAAACAGCTTCAAAAACATGTTTTCTGGAACTCAAATACTCAGTTTACTTGTTGTGAAAACACCATAATATGGCTCCTTTAAGGACAGGTTTGTGAATGCCCATAGACAACCATTCTGGAGTAGGCAGGGGCGATTTGAAATGAGCAAAATACCCGTGACAGGACCAATAGTCAACAGTTCGGTGTCAGCCACTATATTTCATCCTAGACAAACCAGAAATGGGGCTCAATGTGCTAAATACCGGAATTGTCCTTTGAACATGCGCCAATCTTTTTTTTTTTTTTTGCATAGTCGGCCGATCCGCGGACCACTTGCGTCCCGAACCGTGAGGGTTGATCCATACAGATCACGGGTAATCCGTGATCCGTTGCACCACTATTAAACATTAATGCAAGTTGATGGTAACCAAACAAAAATAAAAGAGAACATTTTTCAGAGCAACATGCTTGTGTGTTTCAAACCATCTTTGTGCTTGAGTCTATTTCCCCTTTTTTAAAACCTTGTGATCTGTCAGAATGTAGCAAGCAGCTGACTCAGGCCAAATTAAGCTAGGCCTTCTTCCCTGAATGCAAATTGAAACATTACATTTTCTGTTTTGCCTGGTGGACCAGTCATCAGAAGTTGAAAGGACAGTGTTGTTGATGGTGCAGTAGACAGTATACCTCCAGTTTATGGCAGATCTTCAGGACTCGCAGGGTGTTTTTACACACATTTTCCACGTTGGTGTTTCCATGGACACAAGTGATGCCCACCACCTTAACGTTTTGAGCCGCCAGCGCTATCATGATGGCTTGAGCATCATCCACCCCGCAGTCCACGTCAATTAGAAGCTTCTTTCTCATGATGAATCCTTGACACAGTCACAACATATTGATTAACTACAAGCAGAACATTGCACAAGATTAAATCAATTATTAATAAACAGACCTGTTGTTGACAGTGAAGGAGGCGTTTGTAGAAAACGTCTTGCAACAAAACGGTAACAGGGCCTTCCAAACCTGGAAGAGATGGAGACCAAAAGTTTAATGGTAGTATTGCCAAACTTTGCTCCAGGTTAGAGCTAAGGTTGTTTCAATAAGTTATGGAAGAAAACATGAATGAAATCGACCGGTTTGTGAATCCATGACTACTATGCTATTGATCAAAAGATAACCCCTAGTCCATAGTCCGTTGAGATAATGTTTTGACCCATAATATTGAATGAATGCATACAACAAAGATAGGTCACCTTCAGTTCTCAAAACAATTAAGAATTACTGGATTTTTTAACAACCTTGGTTTTGTCTCTCAATCATCGTTAAATCAGCAAAAAACATTGCATCGATTTGCGTTGGGGCGTTGTTACATATACGCTTATGGAATGGTAAAAATAAAATATCCAAAATTAAACTGAAATCACCGTTAGCCTATATGAAAAAGATGCAGTTACAGATTTGTACCAACGAAATATAGGGCATGAGTGAGTCGAGGTTCACTTACTTCAACAACATGCACCTTCGAAACCTATCCTAGTCATTAACTTTCAGTTAATAACTGACAATGGATCGGGGTTCTCGTCGCGGCCACTTCAAGCCAATGAATCTTTCAGTAGACTAAATTTGATAAGAAAACGTTGGATAAAAGCGTCTGCTAATGCCCTAAATGTAAATGTAAGACAACGTCTGAGAGCCAAGATCTGGTGCTTCTTCTTCTTCTTTATGGTTATGGCGCTTGAAAAAAACAACTCAATAGGAGCATTACCGCCACCAACTGGGCTGGGGTAATAATAAACTATATCCTCTGGGCTAGCCCAGTCTCTTTGAGAAACCTGAGAACAAGATGATATATGTGGCTAGATGCCTTACCCAATATGCCAGATAGACTAAAACTGATATTTTCCACAGTGCTTAATGACGAAGGTTCCTTCTTTTGTCTTTGTACTGTTTGCAGTGAAATAAAACATGCTCTACTGTTTCCAGCTGGCTACAGTAATCACAGTTTCCTGTGGGATGTTTACCTCTTATTTTAGGTGTATAGTTAAGCCCGGTGTGACCAATTATTAGACGGGTTATCATGTTATCATCTCTCCTACCTCTACCTTCCATTCTTCCTTTGTCTACCTGTTTTTGGATGTTATATAGATGTCTATCCTTTTCACTGTCATCCCAGTATTCCTGTCAGATTGACTTAGCATGATTCTTTATAAGAACCTTGACCTCAGCCTTACTTACAGGGATGTGTAAATCTATCTCTTGATGTTTGAGCATTTGCTTGGCTAACTTGTCCTCATTGCCCTCAACAGCAGCGTGCGCCGGTACCCAAAGAAAATGAATTACTATTCCTCCTAATTCTAAATTGAATAATGTATTGTACACTTCAATGATGAGGTCACCCCTGAAAGATTTACCTGACCTGATGCTTTGCAGAACTGAATAGCTATCTGAGAGGATAACGGTGTTGTAAATTTTGTTTTCTTTTATCCATTCCAGGGCCAGCCAGATCGCTACTAACTCTGTAGCGTACACAGATAAGTTACCATCTATTATTTTCAGAATGTCCACACCATTTGCTGGAATGTGTACTGCTGAACCAGCACACTCCCTTTTTGGATCTTTTGACCCATCAGTGAATATGTATGTATGGCATGAACAATTCATCTCTAAATAATTCTGTACTATGGTCTTTACTGCCACCTCTTTTGGCTTCCTTTTGATTTCCAAATGAATACCCATGTCTACCGAAGGTAGTGGGAACCACCATGGCTGAATAGATGATAATGAAACAACAGGACTATACTGCAACTGGTGTACATTTACATACATTTACATTTAGGGCATTTAGCAGACGCTTTTATCCAAAGCGACTTACAATAAGTAGATTTGTCATAAGAAGTGCAACAATATATCGCTATCGGTACAGTAAGGATGTTCATAGAACCAAGTGCAAGTACAACAATCACTAGGCTAACCAATTCCCCGTGTCACAGCAATGCAGCTACTGCAGTTGCTACACAGTTAAGTACTATAATCAATACAAATAACAATACAACACAATACAATACAGTGTACAATGGTGGCCAGAGGGGGGAGGGTGGCTATGCAGAGTCGAGGTGGACTCTGAACAGGTGAGTCTTGAGTCTTTTTCGGAAGATAGTGAGCGACTGTGGGTGTAGCCATAAACTCTCTGCTTTAGCCTCACCTATTCACCCAAAGCTTCTGAAGTTGGACTTGTTATGCTCCCAACAGTCATTTGAAATATTTTTCGCTGGATGATCAGCATATTGCCCTTTAGGGTTAACCCAGTAAGTTAGCATCAGTTGGATTCTTCTAATCCTTAGTGGCATTTCACCCATTTCCACCTGCATTGCTGGTACAGGGGATGTCTTAAAAGATCCACTACAGATCCTCAGAGCCTGAGCTTGCTGTACGCCTAAGGCCTTCATGTTGATTCTGCTGAAGACATATACCCTATGCAGCCATAATCAAATACAGACCTCATAAGTGCCCAGTATACTGTATGTTAAGCAAAGCTGCTCTGCTTGCTCCCCAGGATTGTTCTGATAAACAGCGAAGAACATTAACAACCTTTTTACACTTGTTCTCTACTTTGTTCATATGCACTTTCCATGTTAACTTTTCATCAAACCATACCCCAAGAAATTGTATAGTTTTGACTTGCTCCAGCGGGTGTTCATAACGTTTCAAGGATAATGGAGTGATTTTGCACCTCCTTGAAAAACTGATTGCTTGGGTCTTTGCCACTGATATTTTAAAACCCCATTAATTTGCCCACTTTTCCACTTTTGTTATTGCTGCTTGCATTTTTGCTTTGACATGTGAAATATTACGTCCTCTGACCCATAATGCTCCATCATCTGCATATACGGATTTGCCTATACCTTGCTCTGTATTTGAAAAGATGTCATTAATCATGATGTTAAACAATAATGGGCTACACACACTTCCTTGCGGTGTACCGTTCTCCACTGTTTCGGAATACTCTGTACCTACTCTTACCTGTATCTTCCTGTCAAATAAAAAAATCCAAAATCCAGATGTATGCCTTACCACCTATTCCCATGGACTCTAACTTAATTAGCAGACCCTCCTTCCAGAGCATGTCATAGGCTTTTTCTATGTCAAAGAATACTGCAATTACGATCTCCTTATTGGTCTGTGCTTTCCTAATGTCGGGCTCTACATGAACCCATTGTATTACGGACCTTACGGAAACCGCTCTGATAGGGAGAGAAGAGACCTTTGCTTTCCATATAGTAGGTTATTCTTTCTGTGGCTATGCCTCTCCATAACTTTGCCCAGTTGCGATGTTAACGCTATAGGCCTATAGCTACAAGGATCAGAGGGTTCTTTCCCTGGCTTAAGGTCAGGAACTATTATTGATTGCTTTCACATTGATGGAAGATGCCCAGAATCCCATATGCTATTAAATAATCTCAGTATTATTCTTAGTGTATGATCCGTCATATTTGCTAACATTTTGTAGCAAACCAGGTCTTTCCCTGGAGTAGTCTGCTTAGCAGATATAATGTCTTTCCTCAACTCAAACACAGTAAGAGGCAGATCCAATGGGTTTTCTGAATTTTCCTTCCTAAGTAAAATTGTTGGATGCTCTCTTAAAATGTTGCTTCTAATCACCCTAACCTCTTTAGTCAGGTTTTCAAAACTGTGCGCCGTTCTTCTTCTTCTTTAGGGTTTAAACCAACAGATATTGCAGCAAATAAAAAATAAATAAAAATAAATAAATAAAAAATAAAATAAAACAAACCAAAACCTAGATTCTTTCTGATACATCTATTTACATTTACATTTACATTTAGGGCATTTAGCAGACGCTTTTATCCAAAGCGACTTACAATAAGTACATTTGTCATAAGAAGTGCAACAATATATCGCTATCGGTACAGTAAGGATGTTCATAGAACCAAGTGCAAGTACAACAATCACTAGGCTAACCATTTCCCTTAGGAACTTAATAATGTTGTGATAGGCATTGCCTGCTGTTTTCCCCAAAAGCCCTGATAAGGAAAATGTTAGTGTTCTGCCTAGTGTCAGAAAAAGGTGGACTCTCTGGGCAAGTGGGCATTGTACTCATTACAATTAACTAATACATGCTCATCAGTTTCTGGCTGGTAACAGTGTTGGCATTTCCCAGTTGGATGCTTGCCTATTTTATGCAATGAATAATTCAAACCTGTATGACCGATTCTGAGACGAGTGATTATATGTTCATCCCTATGACTGAAGCCCACCTCCCTCCCATCAAGATTCAAGATGGTTTTGTCATATGCACAACAATTACAGACCCGTCGCTGGCAATGAAATTCTTTAGTCTTGGGCTCTAGAAGAATTTCTATCACCAACGTGTCTTTGTATATTGTACGCATGTCAACCTGTTTCACTCATGCCCCAATGCTCCTTCGATGTATTTTGTGCATATATCCTGATGAAGGACTTTACTTCAGCTTTGCTCAGAGGAACCTGTAGGTCTACATGTGATATCTTGAGTGCTTGTTTGGCCAGAATATCCACTTGCTCATTTCCCTTCACACCAACATGAGCCGGAACCCAGATAAAACGTGTGAATATGCCCTTCGTTGGCAGTCTGTACATTATAAGAAATACTTTATTGATTAGATCCACTTTAAATGCTGACCTTCCTGATCTAATGCTGGATAAGCAGAAAAACTGTCAGAAGCAATAACTGTGTTGAGCATCTCCTTCTCCTCTATCCACTGTAATGCCAATATCACTGCCAACAGCAGTGATATTGGCGTGTGTGTGGTGTATACAGATACATGGTCTGATACCCTTTTCTTAATGCAAGTATCACTCGCCGGGATGAATAGTGCTGCACCTGCTCTCCCTTTGACTGGATCTTTGGAGCCATCTGTGAAAATGAATACTGAGATTGTGAAATGCTGATAAAAATAGTTCTTGAACTATGCGACACACTGGAAGATGTACAATTCCAGCTGTATATTGAGGTAAACACTTGGCAAGGGGAATAATAACCAGGGAGGAATTGATGAGAATGAAACTGTAGAACTATACTGTATTTGACATAACCCAACAGTTGCTGCCTTAGCATCACTAACCCATCCAAAGCTCATGAGATGAGACTCATTGTGTTCCCAGCAGTTTTTCAAAACGCTCTTTGCAGGATGTGTATCACAGTGCCCCTGAAGATTAACCCCAGTATGCAAGCATTAGCTTAATTCTTCTTATTCTCAGAGGCATTTCTCCCATCTCAACCTGCATTGCTGACACTGGAGATGTTTTATATGAACCACTACAGATTCTCAAGGCCTGCGCTTGTAACACATCCAGTTTCTTAAGATGTATTTCTGCTGCTGACATGAAAGATACTCCCATAATCAAACACAGATATCATGAGTGCCAGATATGTGTTTAATAGAGATGATCTATACTCGCTCCCCACTCCTGTCCTGCCAAACAACGATGTATATTAATGACCTTTTTGCATTTATTCTGAACCTTTGTGAGTTTTCAATGTAAGCTTTTGGTCAAACCATACACCAAGAAATCTGATCGTTTCAACTTGTTGGAGGGGTTCTTCAGTTTTATTGATATGGGTGTAATTTTACGTTGTCTAGAAAAACAGATCACCTGAGCTTTTGCCACCGACAGTTTGAATCTCGATTGTTTGTCGGATTCTAAGCACAATACTTAATCAATAGTATTTTGACCCTTACGGAACCCACTTTGACAAGGAGACAAAAGAGCTTTACTTTCCAGGAAATACATAAGCCTCTCTGTGACCATTCTCTCCAATATCTTGCACAAATAATGGAGAGAATCTAGTTATAGACCTAACTGCAATAGGTCTATAACTACATGGATCTGAGGGGTCTTTCCCTGGTTTTGGAACAGGAACTATAATTGCTTGTTTCCACACTGATGGAAGTTGGCCAGAATCCCAAACCCTGTTGAACAATTTCAACACTATGGATAGTGAGTACTCTGTCATGTGTTCCAACATAGTATAACAAACATCTTTCACAGGAGTGGTTGAACAACGAGCACTAACAATTGCTTTCTTCAACTCAAATATACTGAAGTGTAGGTCTAGGTGGAAAGAGTACAAAATTTTTCTACTAAAGTAAAAGTATGATTACTTCGATGAAATCTTACTCAAGTAAAAGTACTGCTCTAAAAAAATCGACTTAGTAAAAGTAAAAAGTAGCTGATTTAAAATGATCTTAAAGTAGTTACTTTTAAAAAGCGGGAGGGGGCGGGGGTCTCTTCTGTGTAGGGCATTATAGACAAGGCAATATCAATCTCTAACTAGTTTTGTTTAATCATTGCAACACCTTTACAAATTAAAGTGTAAAAATTAAACAAATCATGTTGCCACACATGAATGGATGCATGCTGTGTCATACTTTAGATACATTTTTAAAAAACAATTTGGAGCAAAGATTTCACATCACATCAGAAGACAACGGCATCGATACAGAAACCTTGGTCTTAATGATACATTTACAAGAGATAAGTAGGCTAGCCTTAAGCTCCCGTTTTAGCAACATGGACGTACTAATTAAGACAATTATTTGTGTCTGAAGAGTTTTTTTTCTCTGTAGCAAAAACTTTGCAAATTGCAATGAAAATTCAGGGTTAAACAGACCTTTGTAAACAGGTATATCTTAATGCACTACATTATCATCCGCCTTCAGCTTTGATGGATGTTTCCTCTGTAAACAAATGTTATAATCAGTATGTAAATCAACGTTGTGTTCATTAAACACAGAGCATTTAAATTATTAACATTCACAACTTAAATTCAAATCACATTTTGTCTTTTACATTCTATAAATTGACAGTACTACTGAGCACGTAATACATTGACTCTGCATATGAAAGCATACCTCATACAACCCCATTTCAAGTGTACCCTACTATGACTTTAACATTCACACAGTTGTTCATTTTGATGTAGGCCTAACTGTATGGATTCATATCCCTATTTACATTCAAACAGGTTGCCATTTGAATGGGACACCATTCTCCAACAGTGTTGACATGTGATTTATAAAGCCTAAAATATCCTGCCATGAAACAGCCACCACAGGATGGCGCTCGTAACACAAGAGCTGTAATAGGATAGAAGTAGTAAAATCAAGTGGCTAAACTAAACGGTAAACTACGGTTAATGTCTTAACCCTATGTCTTAAACTTCAATGGTTATCTCATTGAAAGGTGAGTAAGACCGCGGTTCAATTTAAAAAAGGTTATAATAACTGTGTTTAATGCACGCCGGGAAGACGACATGGATGCGAGAACCGCCGTGGATTCCTAATAACTGGAACCCTCGTGTCGCATTATATTAACCCTGACCTAGCTTGCTAGTGCACTGGCAACCAACGTTAGCATTAGCAATGCCATGCATTTTTATATGACGCTATTTCACTTCTTTCGGCAAACATATCTTAAATTGCAAAATGATGCTGTTTCCTTTTTGTCTCTTGTAACCGAAGTGGTCCTTTATGTAAGGCCAGGGGTTCACTTTGGTTTTACAATCAGCTAAGGTGACCATTTCCATGACACCAAAAAGGAGGACATTATGCGGCATATCAATAAATTACTATGGTGTAGGCCTACATAGGACTCTGGTATACTCTTATTTATAGTACAATTTTGAGTGGTTTAAAGATGATGTTTGTGTGGCTGAATAGGAAAAAATATTAATGAAAAGTCAAGTGTTTGTTAACAGTATTTGTATTTATTCAATACATTGTGGTGTTCAAAAAGTGACCACTGAGATGAATCTTTTAAAGTGCAGAGTGCCACAAAGCATAACATGTGGGGACTTAAATGTAAAAAAAAACATTAACAGGTAACATATATAATAAAAAATGCTTTTTAAAAAAGCCTGAATAACCTTTTATATAAACAACAAAGGAGATTTTTTTTTTTTTTTTTTACATTCAACTGCTCAAAAAGCATAGCATTTCTAAAGTGCTTCAGTCTTTTGGGGACTTGTCTTCAGTGTCTGTGTGTGTGCAGTAGACCTGTCTTTAAGCAAACTCCACATTCACCGTCTGTAGCAGCTCAGGATCAACAGCCCCTCTGTCATCATGGCTTCCAAGCCCCCACTGCGCCTGGGCCTTTTATATCCTACAGAGACTGGTACAAATAACAACATAGCAACAACAGTTATCAATCTTCCAAAATCTGTATTGTTTTCAACCCAATAAATATAAACATTTCATGTAGCCCATCAGTGAGATCATAAGATTAGTGTACTCACCAAAATAGTTGATTGTCTATCTGAAATACTTCTGTTCTTTCCTGGCTGCATCCAAGAGTTTTTTGTTTAGGGTGAACTTCTTGTACATCTCTGTGCAGGGATGGGTGAAATTGACACACACTTGCAGCTCAGCCTTGACACTGTCCACATCCAGACGATTCCTCTCGTTTCTCCATGCAGTTGTTATCATTGAAAAGACACGTTCTGTGTGTGCATTGCTGCATGGGATGGAGAAAATGTAGGCGCTGACCTTCCTGAGATTCACAAGTGGTACATCTGCTTTGGAAAACAGTTTCAAATATCGTTCCTCACTGTGGCAACCTTCCATTTCTGGTGAACTGAAGGAACCTTCCACCATGGCCAATTATGTCCTCATACAGTCCAGATAGTCCATATTCAATGTCCAGATTGCAAGGCCTGGACCCATGAGACAGCAACTGTAAGTCACTTTCTAAAATGTGGCACAGCAGTTGTGAGGCCAAGCTTGGCTACTTTGCTATGAAAGCTTGTGTCAGAGAAGTCATATCTTTCACTTATGTATTTCTTTGCTCTTTCATAAAAAAGCAGAAAATCAGCCTCACATTTTTTTGACTGGTAAGGGGGCAGCTGCTTCAGTTTGGTGTTGACAGCAAACCCAAAGAACCTGTCCTTCATCCTTCTTTCCAGCTTTTGTTTTAGTTCAGTCATTACCTTAAACACCGATGTAATGCTGAAGGATTTTGCCTCAAGTGCTTCGATCGTGTCGGAGAACACCTTAAGAACATGGCTGAGAAACAGAAAATATGTCTCTGACACCTCAAACATTTCCACACAATTCTGGCACATTCACCCTCCCCCTCACTCTGGAAGTAGCTGGTCAGGGCCTTCCAATATTTCAGGATTCTGTCAGTGGATGGCAGCAGGGACAACCACCTGGTGACAACATGCCGCAGCAGGTTGCATTCCTCCACCTCCACAAACTCACAGAATTCCTTCAATTGTGCTGTTCTGCTTGCTGATATGCTGAAATGGCTGTAAATCTTCAGCACAGCATTTTCCACATCAACATCAAGGCTGCTTGCTGCATATCTGGTTGCGTTATGCAGAATATGGGCCAAACAGTTTGCAGGGAGCACATCTTTTTGGCTCAGTTTCAGCTTCTGATACACACTGTTGTTTGCCATAATTGACACCCTCATTTTCTGCTGCATATGCAGACGTGTTTTTCACCTCTAAGCCAGACATCTCAAGTTTTGCCAGCAGCTGGTTTGTTATGGCTTCTGACGTTTCGTTGCTGTCACTATAAAAATCCAACAGACATGTTGGATGCCTTCATCAAAGTGAAAATACCTTACCAAAATGGGAAAACACTTGGTTCTTCCTTTATTTGAGGCGTCGGAAAAGGGTAGGTTGTTTTCTTTTATGTAGTCGGTATGTTCCTGTACCGAATAGGGAGCGATGACGTTCTCGCACAATGCCTTTGTTCGGTCACAGGCCATCCCTTTAGCTGTGGGCGAGTCACTGAAAATCTCCCGGTCCACTTTCATGCCGCAGTCTAAACTTCTGTAGGACTGGTGATGCTTTACAGCATGGTACACCTTGCACAGCTCCGCAGCGGTTATCTTGTCATAATCAGCTGTACTATTTTCCATATCGTCTCTGCGGTCGTCTGTTTTCATGATCGTCGTCGTTGTCATTTGATTTTGGCGGCAGTTTGTCCTTCTCTCCTCCCTTCCACTGCAGTAGTTTCCGGGTTTGTCCCGTAAAAATAAAAGCTGTCTGTGATTTTTATTTTATTTTATTTTCTCTTTTATTTTTTACTCAGTAACGTGGGTGAAATAAAATATAGGAATTACAATACTTCAAAATAAACATCTCAAAGTAAAAGTATCGATTTTAAAAAACACTTCCATTGCATTCTTCTTCTTCTTCTTCTTCTTCTTCTTCTTCTTCTTCTTCTTGTGGGGTTTATTGGCAGTTGGTATACACACGGTTGCATTTACCGCCACCAACTGGACATTTACGTAACTCCGGGTATGAAGTTTCAACGGAGGAGTGACAAAGAAAAAGAATAATAATAATTGAGGAAAATAAAGGAAAAAAATAAATAATACTCTATGTGAGTAGCATTAACTAAATCCTAACAAAAAGTCCTGTGTTCTTGAGAAACTTAAATACAGATCTCCAGGCAGACGGCACAGAGAAGGAGAGTAAACCCTCAAGAGAGAGCCTGGCCTGCCCCAGTTCTCCAACCTCTTCCAGTAATATACCTCTTTCTATGCTGTACGCTGGGCAAACTAATAAAACATGTTGAACTGTCTCCATTTCCCTGCAGTTATCACAATGGCCCGTGTCATGTTTGCCAATAACATGAAGATGATGGTTCAGCCTAGTGTGGCCTATCCTAAGCCTTGTTATTATTTGCTCTTCTTTTCGGCTCCAGCTGCACTGTCTTCTGGTGGGCACCTGTTTTTGTATAGTGCGAAGGAAGCTACCCTTACTCTCCCTGTCCCACTGCCCCTGTCCCAACTCAGCCATATCATGTTTAGTTACTATGATATGCTTAAAACTTCTGCTTTACTAAGTGGAAATGTTAATCTGGAAATCTCCAGAATTTTAGAGCATCAGCATCTTTAGCAAGCTGGTCTACAACCTCATTCCCTTCAATACCTGAATGAGATGGAACCCATACAAAAATAACTAAAATATCTTGCTGATGCAGTCTAAAAAGACTTTGAAGAACATCATACAGTAGGTCAGGTGACTTTCTTCTTCTTCTCCTTCTCCTTCTCCTTCTCCTTCTCTTCTTCTTCTTCTTCTTCTTCTTCTTCTTCTTCTTCTTCTTCTTCTTCTTCTTCTTCTTCTTCTTCTTCTTCTTCTTCTTCTTCTTCTTCTTCTTCTTCTGGCAGTTTATTACTGCCCTCCACAGGTCCGATATTGAACTCCATTTTTACATACAGTCCTGTATTGTGCAGGACTGTACGTATCAAACAATGTATGTCTTTCTGTACTATATTTTCTACACTCCAGAAAAACATGTTTTACTGTCTCAGAACTCCCACATTCACATAAACCAGACACATGTTTTCCTACAATAAACATAAAGTGATTTATCCCACAGTGACCCAGCCTTAATCTACACAGTAGATTAATCTAGACTGAATCCCTATGGGACTGAAAAGTGCAGGTACATTTTTTTTTAACTTGGGATTTGTAAAGAGAAATAGTGTCGACACCCCTGCTTTATACTTTTTACCCACGCCTCTACAGTGCGAATTCCAATACAATGTAATGCCTTCCTGTTATATCTAATTCAACTCATTGTTCTGTCACACTCTCCATCCAGGATAACCAGACAACATGTTTTCTAACATAAACATAAAGTGATTTATCCCACAGTGACCCAGCCTTAATCTACACAGTAGATTAATCTAGACTGAATCCCTATGGGACTGAAAAGTGCAGGTACATTTTTTTTTTTAACTTGGGATTGTAAAGAGAAATAGTGTCGACCCCTGCTTTATTTTTCCCACCCTCTCAGCCATTCCATCATTAAGCCTTCTTTAATTATTTCACTCAGCTCCACTCTCCTCCAGGATATATGAACATCTACCTCTTTACTCAAACTCTGTTTTGCATTCTGATCCACCTGCTCATTCCCCACAGCCCCAGGGTGTCCCGGAACCCAGCAAAAAGTGATGTTGGATCTAAATCCAATTCTAAAAAACCCAGTTAGAATGTCAGTAATAATATCAGTCTGAGCCAATTTCCCCCCTCTTAAGGCTTCCAGAGCAGCAGCAGAGTTCAGAACAGATGACTATTTTGATCCTTTGTGGTTTGGCCCTGTCGGGCTAGGTGGATGACTTGGCGAGTGGTAAATGTTCAGCACGTGGTTCATTCTAACAAGACACAACGCAAACGAGCGTGCTTTCTGGAGGTGGTTCATGAAGCATCTCTCGAGCACAGGTAAACAAACTGTTATATTGGGAGTGGGCGGAATGGTAAAGATAGACTAAAATTGCGTTGGTCAAGCCACACACCCCAGCTCGATCCCTTCGCTCAACTACCTCAGTTGGACGTCTGACACCGCCATCGCTAAGAGCAAGCAAAGGTCGATCAGCGAAAGTCACAACTCTTCTGTGTTTTGCTCCCTGCCGATGTCAGGATCGCAGAGTCGCTCACCAGCTTCGGCAAAAGACTCAAAACCCACCTGTTCAGAGGTCATGTAAAATGTAAATGTGTTAAACCTCTGAATGTTAGTAATGACAGATAATAGGCATTTAATTGTGTGTCTAGCTTTCTGGTATTTATGACTCATTGAAGTTATTACAATAAAGATTTTGCATTGAATATCCTTTATTAATTATTTACTAGTTTCCAGCTTGCACATCTGTGCAAGTGCGGGCATAACCACAATACAGGCCTACACCCCAGTTTACATTTACAACTGTTCAAATAAAAATACAAATTGAAAACATAGTGCGATAGCATTCAACCACTTATTTTGTAACAACCCAAGGGCTCAGCATAAATTATTTAAGCCAAATAAAACGTTCAAAATAAATGTACAGTATGTGCCTCAGTAGTTTACATTAAGATACATTGGCCATTATTGGTGAAGTGACAACAGAAAGACTGTGAGGTGGAAATGGCATAAGAAGAACATTATTTTACCATTGAGACATTGTGCAGGTTTCTTAATTTTGTACGTGCAGTTAATATCTCAAAAATGAAAAACAAGTTAAAAGGATGGATGAATAATACCTTTTTAAAAAGACTATTTCAATTCCCATTATTAATAATTTATTAGTTATTATTAGTTATCATTCTGATTTCCAATCATCTTTCTGTTGAAATAATTGTAAAGTCCCCACTGCACGGTAACCTGTGATAATATGACCATCTCTGTCTATGTTTGAAGTTCTCAGACGTCACATTATATGAGGATGTCATTCAAAGAAGGTGGCTTCATAGCATGAGGCTTCAAGTATCAGAAACTATCAGACACAAGTCATGCTATAGGTGCTAATTAGAGAGACAGAGAGATAGATTTGCAGAGAAGTTCATTTTAAAGGAAAGAAAGCACCAAAACAAAACTTAAACTAAGGCTAAAATGAACCATTACATGTACACAATTTTCCATATGGCCCTCCCTAACAGAAACACTTTGCTAAAATGAGTTAAATGCCGTTTGTTGTCTTGTTATTATACATCATAAGACAACTACTGGTTCCAAGCTATTGTTTCATGCCATTTGAGATGAGGCATCTACAGAAGTAGTGAAATAAATAAACCCTTGAATTTAGAATGATTCCCAGATGATACTGCTGCTATGCCATATAGAAAGCTACATTTCTAAATGGTGTTGCTTGTTGTTATCAGTATATAGGAAGGAATGTTCTGCTTTTAACTACAGGGAGGTTGGGGCACTGCAATAGAATAATCAGTCAAACAGTATTACTGCCACTTAAACTTTGACCTTATAAAACAGTGACTAAGCACAAAACCCAAGTGTTTCCATTTTGTGTTCTTATATAGTTTGTGTTGTGCCATTGTCCTCTGCCTCCACATCGACTCTTAATAAAAACATCCCCTTAGGTCTCTACTTTGCCGTATGTTCCCTCCGGCGGGCGGTACTGCTTAGGGAAGGCCTTCAGCTGGAGAGAGTTAAAGGCATATTTCCGACATCCCACGTTCTTCATAGTGTTCTCCCTCCTGCAGCCCTCACTGTGGTGGGGAGGGGAACAGAAGAACAGCACACAGTCATTTCCACGGACAAACAACATCCAAATACCTCAAAAATGTTCTTGCATGCTGGCGTTCCACCAATAGTTTCCATTAAACTGTTCCATTAAATGTATAATATTGGGGTATATGTCCACCAGGGGGGGGGGGTGACGACACACAATGGACACAAAGAAACAAGGAGAAGTTCTCAACCAGTTAGTTTCTAATTTATTATTGAGCTGCTACGGCCATGATATCCACATAGGACAACATGAATAACAACCTGCTCCCATATCCTCCAACCCTCCACCTTCTCCTCCTCCTCCCTTGTCCGTCACTGACCTGCGCATGCAGTCCAGGGCCTGGTAGAAGACCTGCGGGGCCAGACCGTGCTCCTGCTGGAGCACCTGGCACTGCTCCAGGGTGAGGGACATGGCCGTGCGGTCCTTGGCACTCTTGCAGCTGGTGAAACGCACGCCATTTAGACGACGACACGCCTGGAAACAGGACAGAGAGGGAGAGTGGGTGGGCCACAGTTTTACGTTTTTGAACACTGCTACTTTTCGCCGATTTTGGGGACAGCTTATACTTTTTCCTGTTCACAAGGAACAGCAAAGTGTTTCTCCATCTTTACATTACTGAATGTGCAGTGTATCACCTACTTGTACCTTGCACAATACAGGTCAGTACAAACCACCGTAGTCATTAGAAAGGCAGGGGTGAAGGGCGGATTAAAACATGTCATATATTTTTTAATGTGTCCAGGTTGTCCCTCTTTACATAATATGCATTTTCCAATTGTAAGTGTTTTCTCACTAGGCTCTCACTAGGAGAAGTTATCTTTCTTTCCTTGGACATTAATCTAAGGAGGAGAAAGTCTTTTACCTCTGCTGCTTGCCAGAGAATGTCCACGTTCTTGCTTTTCCGGGCGTTGATATTCTGGCCGAGTACCTTCAGCAGCTCACTCAGACTGGTGGTGTTACGGGAGCGGGGCAGGCCTTGGGGGAACAGGGACGAGAGGACGTGATGAGAGTCATGCACACACACACACACAGACACAGACAGACACACACACACACACACACACACACACACACACACACACACACACACACACACACACACACACACACACACACACACACACACACACACACACACACACACACACACACACACACACACACACACCGACAGTTGCAGTTATTGCAATGCCAATGGGGACTCACAGTCCTCCGGCAGGACCTCTTTGAACTGGTCGTAGTAGGAGCTGAGCCGAGCCAAGCTCTCCAGGTTGATCCCCTCCTGTAGTGAGGTGTCTCCGAACCTGAGGAACCCATTTCAATGTTAGGATTATACCAGGAGGTGGCCACAGGACAGTTATGATCAGACAGCCTAAGAGAATGTACATGATAGAATATGTCCTTAAGTCTCTTTATGTAAGGTAAGGGTTACATTAGAGACGTAAACTTGATCTAGACTCACAAATCTTTCATTTTGTGGTTGTCTAGAATAGTCTGCGGAATGACCTTCAGCCGCGGGCCCTTATCACTCTAGTCAATCTAAGACAATTCCATCCATGGTAAAACAGAGGGCAGCACACTATTAACTATTGGATATTGTTGATTTTTAACTATTAACTGTAAATTTAATTTGACTGTGATGTAATGTGGCGTTTTATCTATTTTTTTCACTTTAGGCACTGCTTCCCTTCTTCCTCAAGTCTAATGATTCTGCAGTGAAGCACCCAGCGTTCAACCCCTCGACTCAGAGGACCCCTCCCCACTCACTTTTCAGCCAGCGTCTGCTGCTCGTTGATCCCCACGTTGAACAGCACCGGCTGCACACGCAGCAGCATCCCGTTCTGGATCTCCCGCGGCAACGCGTCGAACATGGCGCCCGCTATGGGCACCCTGACGTTGAAGCCGTTCCGGTTGCCCGTGATGACCGGCATCATGTCCGGGGCGAAGGCCGACGTGGCCTGGGTCACCTTGAAGGTGACATTCCTCAGGTCCAGCACACCCACGCTCATGTCTTCCAGCATGGCCAGCTCCTCCCCTGGGGAAGGCAGCATCCAGGGGGGGGCAGAATAGACCGTCACTTTAACATGCTTAGCATAAACGCTTTCTTCTGTACTTTACCTTTCCATCGTCGAGGGAAATCAGGATGACTGGGTCAGTTTCCCTTTCAAGGTATTTGTTTTGCACAGCTTTGTTAAGCGTAGTGTTACAACACACACACAAAGACACACACAAAGACACACACAAAGACACACACACACACACACACACACACACACACACACACACACAACACACACACACACACACACACAACACACACACACACACACACACACACACACACACACACACACACACACACACACACACACACACACACATCTGATGCATTCGAGACAAACCACATCAGATGTATTGTTTGTTTGCTAACCATAACAATTAGACTAAACATTCAGAGTAAACAGAAAATCTGGGCCAGCCATTTTTCTCATTATTTAGCGTGAATAATTATCTTGTTTGATCATCATTCTACCTTGGTATGGGGAACATCTTGAATGTTTCTCCTTGATCTAATTTTATCTAATCTGATCATCGATTGGAGATAGTGAGGTGTCGATAAGTGGAAGCAAAATAAGAATAAAACGCTCCCAGCCAACTCCTCCTGTGAAGTCCACTGGGGATTGGACCGAAGAAGGAAAAAGGATATTGAGATTCACCAGCAGACTGCTTCCCCTTTATTAAAGCCATGACTCAATCCCATCTCTCCCTGTGTGTTTGTTTAATCAAGTGAAATCAAAGATCAATCAGGGAATCAGAACTTTTCTTTTCCATCGTATTAATAAATAGAGTGAAACCATAAAGACACACGTCAACAAAGGCTCACCGTGGGTGCTGAGGAGGACCTCATACTGCGCCAGGAGGCCTATGGTGTGGAGCTGCCTGAGGAAGCCGTCGTCGCACAGAGAGTTCCTCAACTTCACCACAAAGCCACAGATCAGAGCCGTCAGCTGTAATAACGTGTTCAAATGTTAACGCTGTAGTCCTCTTGGTTTCCATCCCAGCTGTCTGGATTTCCAGAGAGCTGTGTTACAAAAGAGCTATATCTAGATGTAATACACACTGTAATAAATATATATCATACAATCTGCAATAACATCATTTATATTGTTTTCATGTATACAGTGGTAGGCATAATGCTACGGCCACACCAAAAGCGTTACCCGCGTATCACGCGTATAAAATCGGCCATTTTCCCATAGGGAACCATTGGTTTACGCGCGTATGGGACGCGTACACGCGTTACACGCGTTTAAGCAACATTTTACTCGCGTTAGGCGCGTATGAGGCGCGTATATTGACGCGCGTATATATACGCGCGTCAATATACGCACGTACGAAGAGTTCAAAAAATTGAACTTTTTACGCGCGTACGCGCCGCAATAGCCAATCAGCGTTGAGCTTGACCCGACGTCACTGGCAGAAGAGAGCTTGCACAGAAGCATACGGCCGGCCGACATCTTTCTTTATTCTGGGTGGATAAGTATAGACACCTCTGTTAAATTCCCATAGAGGAAGGCAGATACTAAAATAGCCCCACATCATCACATACCCTTGACCATACATAGACATTGGCATGGTTTATTTCAGTTAGCCTATTAGCTGGTTTGATTTGCATTGAGAAGTCCCTAGGCTAACTAACAGCTATTAGGTTAACTGAAAAGAACCATGCAAATCTCTAGGTATGGTGAATGGTATGTGGTGATGTGGGCTAATCACAAAGCAAATTGGTGTCCTTATAGGTTGAATTTTTCCTAATTTGTTTAATCAAGGCATTAAGATCAATTTCCAAAAGAGGATTTTTTTATTCCTCTTTTTCATCAACTTTAGCATGGGTGCCTAAACTCATGCCTACCACCGTATATTTATATTCAGTCATAATATGAATCACCGTAATCATCATAATCACCATAATTCACATGATTATCATAATCACCATAATCCTAAAGAAACAATAATCAGAATCACGATTATAATCCTAATCACGATGATAATGTAATAATACTTTAACATCAACCTAGAATCATCCTCATTATCACCTTATAGGTGACATATTAAACCACCAGGTGTGAGTGTGATTAGCCGTTATGAGTCGTCTTGAAAATCGGCCTCTTCTGACATCACAGGTGGGCGTGTCCACCTAGATGTATGCTGGATAGATCAGTCAACCAGCCTACACAGTGGACTGTAGCAAACATTGCCCATCCGACCGTCACACATCTAGAAGAACACGCCCACTAGGGACGTCAGAAGAAGCAGATTTTCTAAATGGCTTCGTAAAACTAATCACACTCACACCCGGTGGTATAATATGTCCCCTTTCATCATACATATCAGTTGGTGCTTATGTTGGTGCGCCCGGCGAGCGGCCGCGGGACTGACCGTCTGGCAGAAGACCACATCGCGGCG
>OLKM01001019.1:86924-91924 GCA_900291075.1 Melanogrammus aeglefinus | reverse complement strand
TCTGTCAGTGTGTGCGCCTATTAAAATGGCCAATGTTCCCTTCAGAATCAAAGCACAGTTTTTATATTTCAGGATTGATTTAAGCTTGTGTGTGCCATCTGACTTGTGATATGAATCTAAAGTTGGCTTGTGAGGATACTTGAAGACCTACCTTCTCAGAGAGGATGGCTAGGGTCCGCTCCAGAGCGTTAGCTGAGCGATCCTTGGCGGAGCGGGACAGGCGCTCTGTGTAGTAACACACCTGAGTCTTCAGCGTGGTGATCTGACCAATCAGATCCTTCGCTCGCATCACATCCTGTGGCTGGTAGTGAGTCGGCTTGGAACTGAAGCCAGCAGCACTTGATAGAGCAGGAGAGAGAGAGAAGAATCACAATACAGTAAAGTTAGCATTATCTCGTCGTACTTTATACATTTTACACATTTCAGAAAACTATTAACTATACGCATATACTTTTATTCAAAACAACTGAAAGTGAATTGAGATACATATCATTAAAGAGCAGGCTGATTCTGACTATTTGGCTCACAGGTTCCAACTGGGAGACTGTGGATATGGGGATCGAACACACAACCTTTGGGCTGCTCCCCCCCTGTTTCCCCTTTTAGCAAAGCTATCATCTGTCTTGCCTCGCAGTTTGCTCAACGACCCGTCCGGGCCGCTTGCCTCAGCAAGGCCGGCCCTCGGCCTCCCTACTCACTGTCTCCTGGCCTCCTCCAGCTTCTGCACCATCCTGCGGAGGCCACAGGTCTTGAAGCCCTGGTGGTGGGCTGCCGGAGACCCTAGGGTCACGATGTCGTACGTCTTGTCTGGAGGCAGCAGCGAGGAACGGGACAGACGACCAGAGTCGACACTGAGTGCACCACCCATCACATACTTGCACCCTACTATGTTTGAGCTGTGTAGGGTGCGGTTTGTTAGGGTGCCTACCGTAGCCAGTCTCCCCCTGAACCCGCATTCTCTGGATGTGCAGGTTAGTGGGGATGAACTCTAACTTCTTCTCGGCTTTCAAGGTGCTGGATTTAAATGAGGGACCTGACAGAATAAAGTATCAAAAGTTGAGAGTTGATGATGACCATAGGGTTTGTACAGAGCTAACATAGAGGCTAGATACTTCACATGGCATGTAGGATTTCAGTTGATACGGTAGTGTGGCATCATTTGATTATAGCAACACATATAATATACTATGTGATGCTAAATAAATCATTCAGAGAACTCACATGGGCATGTTTGTTTCATCGGCTACACTGATTATAACCAGGCTATATTTAACAGCCTTGCTGTTGCAGTGTGGGCTTTGATGTGATATTTAATGTGATTATTTTTTGTATTATATAATTCTTGCAACTCAATGATCAAAAATATAAGCGAGGTATAATTAGCTTGAGACAGTCATTTATTCGAAGTGTCAATCTGCCACCATGTAAACGTCAACTCTACAAATATAACATTGGTTGTCTGTCAATCAATCGGTCACATCACTGGGACACCTTGTGTTAAAGTGAGGATGTGCCGTGTTGTGTGGTGGCGCGGTGCTGACCCCTGTACTCGTGCAGATCGCTGATGGTGTCCTGGTAGGTGAGGATGATGGTCTGGTACTGAGTGATTATCTCCCTGCGGAGGTTCTCCCAGCACGGAGACAGCTCCCCCAGCTCCTCCAGCTCACACACCCTGTGGACCGCAAACACATACAGTTATACACCACAGTCAAGCCCCGTAGTGGATCGACTTCTTAAGTGCGGATATGTTCAGTCCCCTGTAGCAGCAATGCACAAAATTGTTGCCTGGTTGATTTTCCTTGCTGGTTTTATTGAGTCTGATCGGAGCTGAGGACATATTCCTGCCTGCATACATATGGACAATAAAGAAACTTAAAACTTGAAACAAGAGTATTGGATTTGAAATATTATACATGTAACCGAGTGCCAGTAAACCTAGCTCCTTATCCCCTCAGCACTTTAGGCCCCGTCCACACGGGCGAAAACGATCCGTTTTCGTTTTATGCGGTTCAGGAATATCTCCGTTAAAACGGACTCACTACGAAAACGCATCGAGCTGTAGAAACGCTGTAGTAAATATTCAAGGGCTTAGAACCACAGCAAGCTTCCTGCCTTCCAAATCAGTGGTTAGTTCAAGCCCCCTGCTGTGTAATTGCATCAACAGAATTATGGGATGCAAGAAGCCAACGTAATTTTAAGTATGATAACCCTTCGTAAATGATCAGTATGCTTAAAACACCACAACTCAACGTGCCCAGGGCTTTGATACCTGGACCTAAGACAACGTTTTACAAATAAGCTCAACCCTGCCACGGTGCAACGACCTGCCATGGTCTGCCAACTATGCCTCTCTTGCACTTTGCATGAAACTCTCCCCTGGGCCCAGACAGGCCTAAAAAGTATCCTCAACACAAACTAACCGTAGTCATCTGTAGCATGCTCCACCTTTAACCCAGAGGTCCTAGTCCTTCAGAGCCTGGACTACCCTAACTGTACTAGTCCCTTCAGAATCCAGAGTGACCTCGCTGTACTAGTCCTTCAGAACCGGGACTGACCTAGCTGTCAATAGTTCTTCAGAACCAGACTGAAATACCTGTCAATATTCCGTTCCGAACCCAGACTGACCTAGCTTTACTAGTCCTTTAGAACCCAGACTGACCTAGCTTTACTAGTCCTTTAGAACCCAGACCTTTAGAACCCAGACTGACCTAGCTGTCCCTAGTCCTTCAGGACAAGACTGACCTAGCTGTCCCTAGTCCTTCAGAACCCGACTGACATACCTGTCACTAATCCCTTCAGAACCCAGACTGACCTAGCTGTCACTGGTCCCTTCAGACCTGTGGGCCCGTCACCTCATGGTAGCTGCTCACTGTCAGCCAAATTGCCAATTTAGCTGATCCAGACATGAAATTAAATGATGTATGAACCTTATTATTGCTGGCAGAATATTTTGGACTGTTCCCAAACCGTTCATTAGAGAGAGAGGAGAGAGAGAGAAAGAGAGCGAGAGAGAGGGAGGGAGATGGGGACAGTGAGAGACAGAGAAAGTGAGCGAGAGAGAGAAAGAGGGAGAGACAGAGAAAGCGAGCGAGAGAGAGAGAGAGAGAGAGAGAGAGAGAGAGAGAGAGAGAGAGAGAGAGAGAGAGAGAGAGAGAGAGAGAGAGAGAGAGAGAGAGAGAGAGGGAGAAAGAGAGAGGGGGGGAGAAAGGGGAGAAAAGAGAGAGGGGGAGAAGAGAGATGGACGGAGAGAGGAGCATGGAACAGAGAAAGGAGAGAAGAAGAGAGAGTGAGAGAGAGAGAGAGAGAAGAGAGGAGAGAGAGAGAGAGAAGAAGAGAGCGAGAGAGAGAGAGAGACACGGGCCCCACTCTATAACGGCATACCGCAAGACCGCGTCTTACCCTCCACAGCAGTTTTTGATACGAAGAACAAGCCGGGGATGGTGCAGGGAGAGACGCACTTCTCTGTCCATCTGCCTCCAAGGCATCGCGCAAGGTGTGTTCCCATCCCCGTGGTGGGAAGCGGTAACGAATCACGCTGACATGACACCGACCCAGAACACTGTAGAAACACACACACATGAAACAAACACACCCACACATACACACAGTAGCCCTAGCAAAGCCCTGACATTGACCACAATGTATACAATCACTGTAATCTTACCTCTAAAGGCGCTGCAAGGTAAGATGGCCTAGAGTTTTTAAAAGAAAAAGAGAGAGAGGGCAAAATAGCACAAAAGCGATTTTGGACCTGAGGGACAAGTTCTTTGATCATTTCCACCAGCCTTTTGTGACGATGATCACGTTCCATCAGTAACACATTGCGAGCAAATGTGGTCGACAGGCACAAAGGATGGATAGTCAGGTCAAACAATCAATCAGAGGAGTGATCCCTGCATTAGGTTCAGAAAAGAATTACAGAGGCAGGCGCCTCTGTAACAGTGCATTTCAGTCACTAACAGCTGAAGGATGATTATGGCAAGAGATAAAAACCCACAGCACCTTTAGCTCAAAACATATGACTTACCAGCCTTCAACAGAGGGTCTTTACACAGAGACGCAGACTTGGACTTGATGGCTGTGGACTGAGTCAGACTCTCGTCCACTGGAAGCACCATCTGATGAACAACCACACACACGCACACACACATGCACACAGACCCATGGAGGGACGGACACGGGGACACACACAGGCACGCACACAAACATGTTAATCCTTGCTAAGAGATATCATTGCAAACATGCTAAGGCAACTACTACTGAAAGCTTCTTGCTCCCAGTCCAATGGGATATCAGGTTATTAATTGAGGATCGCCTCATTTGTGTGTTGCTGAGGCTCAATGAAGCTGATGTTAACATTACTAACATGACCCCGCCACTATCGAGCAGCTCTATAGAACACCGGGTTTAACTTCCGCTCACCCTGAGGTGGGAAATATTTCCGAATCACTTACCCGTCCGTTTACGGTGTCGCTCCTCTGTAACCTAGCAACGGGAGCCCTCTGTTCGCGATTCTCCTCGATCTGCCAGGCGATGATGGTGATGTTTCCAATGCGTTCTTTCTCCACCGACCTGACAGTGAGCAAGTCATCCATCACTATCTCTAGACAGCAGAAAAGTATCTGTGATTAATCAATTAGGTCTGGCGAATTGATTGTGGCTAAAGGCCAGGGAGACATGCTGAGACAGCAGCGGGGGGGGATTCGATCCCCTGACGTGCTGGTTACCTGAGGGTCAGATGTAGGCGGTGGTGCTTATCCTGCAGTAGCTCCTTCACAGAGAACATGGCGGAACCTAGCATGTACATCTGACAGACAGACACACACACACACACACAGGCACACACACAGGCAAACACACACACATACACACACACACGCACGCATATACACACAAACACACACACATACACACACACACACACACACATACAGGCAAACACACACACATACACACACACACGCACGCATATACACACAAACACACACACACACACACAC
>OLKM01001019.1:47500-86899 GCA_900291075.1 Melanogrammus aeglefinus | reverse complement strand
CACACACACACACACACACACACACACACACACACACACACACACACACACACACACACACAAATGGACATTTATTTCTATCGACTTTTTAGTTTTAGAGAGGGTCTCTTTGAGTTTGGCTTTAGTGACTTGAATTGGAATCCATTATTTAACGTTTTCAATTTTATTCTACTGCTACCGTTGCCGCAGTGCACTAGTTTACTGCATTTACTATTTCTGTGAAGTCTCTGTACAAGTGTTCAGTATTATCCTTGGCGTATTTGAACGCACAATGGCGCATTGTGTGCCAAATCATAATCTGGCCTGGCTCCAGAGCCCAAGTGTTGGCCAACGTGCCCCAATTGTGGTACGGCCTGACATAACGTGTGTGAGAGCTGTAGTAGACGGTCGATGGTCAGAGGTACGTACAGTGCCCTGGGAGCGGTCCTTCACGTCGTACACCGACAGCTTCACCTGAGTCTGCTGAGTGATCTGGGAGTCCTGGAAAAACGCTATGCTGCTCAGGTAGATGGGGTTGCTGGTGCCCTGATGGAATAGATAGATAACCAGAGAGAGAGAGAGAGAGAGAGAGAGAGAGAGAGAGAGAGAGAGAGAGAGAGAGAGATAGAGAGAGAGAGAGAGAAGACGAAGATGAGATGGGGGGGGGAGGGAGAGGGAGAGAGAGAGAGAGAGAGAGAGAGAGAGAGAGAGAGAGAGAGAGAGAGAGAGAGAGAGAGAGAGAGAGAGAGAGAGGGGGGGATGATGACTGGATGGAACGATGGATGGATGGACAGAAAGACAAAGAGACAGACAAAACGATAGATTCATGGAGATAGATGGACAGACATTGAGAAAGAGAAAAGAGAAGAGACATGTTGAGTTTCAGTGTGTTTGCAGCTCCTAGTGACTCCCCAGAGGGGAAGGAAGCAGTGCGGTGCACCCCCAGTGGAGGGGCCAGGGCGACAGGGGGCCACACCTCAATGATCTCCGTCTGGGTGTGCTTGGTCCAGAAGGCCTGGGGAGGGGTGGTGCAGCTGACGGCCACAAAGCTGGTGGGCTTACGCTCCAGAGCAGGGGTCACCAGCTCACTGCAGGCTGCAACACAGCAGAGACGGAACAAGAGATTACACACGGGGGGGAATGCGGACGAGGAGGACGGCTGGTAAAAGGAGGCCTTTTTGTGCCCTGCTGACTGGCCTTCAAAGGCCAGGAGTCAGGTGGGGTTCAATGTGAGCATGTTGTGTAATAAGAAACGTCATGTTTTGCAGTCCTCTGACCTACCCAAACTGAACTCCAGAACAGGCTCATCCGGGTCCTGACTGTTGCCTGAATCACAAACAAGCACAAACCAGTTCAAAAAAAGATCACACAAGAGGCGGGGCTTTCCTCATCAAACCGATGAGGCACCCATGAAGGTGACCCCGAATAAGAACACGCAAAGAACAGCTTGAATGAACAAGTTGAGTCATGTGACGCAACGGAAGACACTCTTGCCAAACCCAGGGGTTTGCTCTGAAGTCCCGCCCTCTCTCTCCTGCCAATCACACACCACATGTGGAGCCACCCTGCTCCGGGCGTTCTGTCGGGAGACGAGAACCCCCCCCCCGCCCCCGCCCCCCGGGGGAGGGGGGGAGTTAACCGGATCACTTCATTTACCTGCCAGGGTGAGGCCCATCATCTCAGCTGAGAGGTCAAAGGTGTTGGCGCGGTACACGGACCACGGGCGGTGCCGCGGGCTGCCGTCCCGACCCGCCATGACGGGTGGGTCGGTGGGTGGTGGGTTGGTGGGTGGTGGTGGAGCGGGCGGGGGACTCGTCAGGCCTTAATGAGGAGCTCCGAGGTCCAGCGGCCCGAGAGCTTCAGTGGGGTCGGATATGCACCGAGAACCACAAGCTCTTTGATTCGCCTGTGAGTGTGTGTCCGTGTGTCTGTCTCTGTGTGTTTGTGTGTGTCTGTGTGTTTGTGGGTGTGTGTTTTTGTGTTGGGATCTCTGGTTCGTGTGTAGTCACGGCGGGCACTCTGGTGAGCCTGCAGGATGAGAGGGGATGACAACAAAGACATGAATCGTTTGTTCCCATGGAAACCAAAGGAGAGCGGGCATCCTGTTGTCTTGTTAGGTTATGCACATAATTATACAGATGGGTTTGAGGAACTATGCAGGTTAACACCTATGTATCACAATATTTGGTTACGGGCTGCCAAAACAAGTGAATTCCAAATCACAGGATGGATCCTATTTCAGTCACTACATCATCAATGTAATATCAGACCAAACCAAACGATTCTGAAATGGAGATTGATGTGATTATATAGGCGATATTTAACATTAATCCGTAGCAAGCAGACTTACTATATTAAAGTATTGCACTCTCCCCCTGTCTCACTCCCCTATCTAGGTGCTAATAAAGACACTGAATGAAAGACACTGAAGTGAAATGCCCTACAGTATGTTCCTGGAGAGGTGCTATTTCTCACAGACAGACGCTGTGTGAAGAGACAAAGAGGTGCCACTGAATATGCACTTGATCCGAATCTCTGCGTATTATTGACTCACACGTACTCAAACTTACGCATGCACGCACGCACACACGCACGCACACACACACACACACACACACACACACACACACACACACACACACACACAGTACCACATACTATCAACATTTCATCCTACTGAATGCCTGTTCAACTGTCGTCTTACCTTCGGCTCTCTCCTTCTCTCCTCCCTTTGTAAATGAATACGAGCACACTAACCTATTGCTTTCTTTGACAAGCCTTGAACTCTCTAGGAAATTGACCCGAGTTTTAAGATGCACTCTGTCTAGTACACTAGCGGCTCTTTAACAGCACATTTAACTACTGAACGTAGCAGACAAGTGGTCGCAATGGACCTCCCTCTGTCGGGACAAAGCCTAAAAGACCGTCACGGTTTCAGACTACTTCTCTCTTCCTATATCCTCTGACACCAAAACTCAAGGGCTCGGGCGGTGTGACACAGATTTTTCTTTCACAGCTCAGAAGTTTCACATAGATGCGTGCCGTTTCAGCCCCACAAAGGGAATAGAAACAAGAGAGAGAGAGCTTGTGAAAGAGGAAGTCGGCACTTCTATAAAGATTCATTTCGTATAAAACCAAGAGATTCTGTCCTCCCCTATCACGGTGCTCATGATCTTCTGCAACGCGGCACAGGGTGAACTTCTCTAAGGGTTTCTGAGTATAAAACACAGGACATGATATTGTAATTATGGTGATGGCTGCACAAGGATGTGGTTGCTGTAGTCAAATGGGCAAACGCAAAGCAGGTGAAACATGCACTGGAAGGGGGGAATTACTAACATGGTGGGTGGGTGGGTGGGTGGAGGGGCTGATAAGGGAACAAAACAAGAAGTTGTCTCCTGATGACTTACCTCAACCAAGAGCAGGTCGGCTTGAGGGCAGTGCACATTTCTCTGTCATATGTTTGACCCGCGGACATTTCCGTTATTTTTGAATGCATTGCAGACGTTGGAGGGGGTTCAAACACATACACGCACGCACGCACGCACGCACACACACACACACACACACACACACACACACACACACACACACACACACACACACACACACACACACACACACACACACACACACACACACACACACACACACACACACACACACACACACACACACACACACACACACACTCTACCACAATGTCATGTTTTGTCCGCCCATTCAAACAAGATGAGTTTGTGTTCCGCCTCATTTCTTGGCACTGGTGCATCATTCTAACTGTTTAAAAATCATCATTCGTATCATTTGTATCATTGCTGATATATGGATCACTGGTTGTCGTCATCATTGTTGTTGTTGTTATCTCTTAACACGCTCCGACGCTCCATTTCATGGAGCTTTGCGAGCCCCCTCACAAAGAACCACTGAGTGTGCACCTGTTCAATCATGTGGAAGCACTTTCCACGCCACAGGTCTATTTTTACACTGATTCCGATTCCACGTCACATGCAGCGCGTGAACGGAAGAACACACTGCTCCTCTCGTCTCCTGCCTTTCTCAGCGATTTATGAGACGTGGAGGACGAGCGCAGATAGCTCCCGGATACGATTTAGTAACAAAAGCCGGAACATGTGCCTCTCTGTTTTCTTGGCATCACAAAGCAGCCGTTGCCACCAAACAGTAGGCAATTAGAAGACGCTACGCCTCATTAGGACGTGTGGGTGGCGGCAGAATCAGCGGGGGGGGGGGGGGGGGGGGGGGGGAGACGCGTCTAGGGACGCGTTAACGCGCAGTAATCCCTGATGCTCTCTAGGAGGCCTCCGGCTGATCTAACAGGGAACTGCGGGGTCCTGCTGCCTCATCATGACGTCTGTCTGTCTGTCCGCGAGCCTATCGGTCCATCCGTCAGAGGATGATGTCAGGTGACCAGCGATGTCCATGTTCACATCAGGACAGGAGACTAGAGCTTTGGTTTCCCTTAGACAGAGGAGTGATAACTGAAGTCGTCGCTTGGTAGGTGGAGGCATGACAAAGACGATGGTGGACATGAGATGTGGGATGCTCTGCCCGCCTCGGTGCACGAGACACAACCCGCTGCGTGCAGCTCAAGGCGAGACACTCCAGGTGCTGCCGGGGGGGACGGCCCCATGGGGCCGAGGGCGAGTCTGGTTGAGAAGCGACCCAGTTTGAGCAGGACTCTCTTTGCATCCCCAGCCCCCCTGCCGACGCTGTCAGGACCGGCTGCATCGCCGGCGCTGCAGTAACCCCCCCACATACCCCGTATCTCCCCCAGGGCTCCCTTCACAATCAACAACCTTGCCCCATCATCTCCATCTGAACCCAGGGTTGATCTCCTCTCCCCCCTGGGGCTCCGTCACCCTCTCTGTCCTCATTTCTCAGCCCACTGCCCCACCCTGTGTGTTCTCTTCTACCCTAACTCGGACGGTTCCCCCACTAGATGATAACACCGATGTTGGGGTGCTTTATCTAATTCACCATCTCTTATCATTGATCTGTGTGTCCGTGGAGAGATGAGCTGACCAGGCTCCCTGGCCCCTGGTCGGTCTCTCTGCACTGCACGATGGCATGCAAAGCCAACCGGAGACTGCTGATTTATGAATTGTCATAAATCAGTGTTAGCACAGACAATGAAATATTCCATATATCTATCACTGTGTACCTTATTAGGGCCACTGCTTCACTTATGAACACATCAGACACAAAATCCACACAATGAACAGAGTATCTGGTAACCCTGACAACTAGGAAAATGTACTTAGCATGATGCGTAACCGATGAAGATGCTGATGGTGATGACGATCATGATGATGGGAGATTCCTGGTAGTACAGCTTTACTCTAGTTAACTCTATCGTTAGTTTACTACAAATAATAAACTCCATGCAATGCATGCTGGTTGGTCTGAGACCCAGCAGAAAAAAGGACAGAAGGAGAGAGGAAAGAAAGAAAGAAAGAAAGAAAGAAAGAAAGAAAGAAAGAAAGAAAGAAAGAAAGAAAGAAAGAAAGAAAGAATCGCCGTTTACAATGCTAAGTGTGTTTACACGAAAAACCTAATCCTTCAAAATCCAGTAGAAACATCTGCTGGCAGCCAATTGCAAGCGCAGCTGTTTGACAAACACGATGTAACATGTTTGCTGTATGCATTTAAATGCACAACAGTGCATACATAAATGATCTTCATAGATCTGATATTACACTGGTTTGGAGATCATGAATGTGGTTAGGTCCAGGATGTTTACAATGAGTCAGGGCCATAACGGATTATAGGAAACGAGCGAAACAAAACAGACTGAGGCCATAGGATGCACAAGGCGATTTCGCGACCTCTTGGTCCATTCCTAAATATAATCGCTTCTGTCCCTGTGATTTCGAGTAAATCCATTGACACTTGATTGACACAATAACAAAGATAGCGTCATGATATCTGACGGTGCTCATTCAATCAGGGGTGCTGCTTAGCGATTCTTTATCTTGCGTTTCCTCATGAGATGCTTTAACATAGACAACGGGTCTACCGCAGAAAAAATGACATGGATGTTTTTTAAATGAATTTATGTATAGCTAGGATACCCTTCAGTAGCTGAAATTCTCTATGTGCGATTAAATACATCACAGTGAACTCATAGCCTATTATCTTCAAACGATGGAGTACATCAGCATCCACACATAAATACTTACGATCAGAAACCGGAGAGTGTTCCATTCCAACAAGCGACATAAACATGATTTGTTTTCATAATGATGCGCATCTCGAGCTGCATTTTCGACGATGTCTGCAGTGGTAGAAGACTCGCCCTAGCACGCTGCCAGTGACACATTCAGACGTAATAACTCAGTTGTAAGCACCGCCCCTTTTCTCCAGTAAGACGTGCGCGCCAGTATCTCGTTCTCATGCATTCTCCACTTGCAACCACTGGCGAGAGAGAGAGGGCGGGACTTTCTGTTACACGGGTGAAGCTGCGAGGCACTTATTTTTACATTGTAAAAATAGGACATTTTTAGACAGAGAGAGTGAGAGGGAGAGAGATGGGGGGGGGGGGAGGAGAGAGAGAGAGAGAGAGAGAGAGAGAGAGAGAGAGAGAGAGAGAGAGAGGAGAGAGAGAGAGAGAGAGAGAGAGAGAGAGAGAGAGAGAGAGAGAGAGAGAGAGAGAGAGAGAGAGAGAGAGAGAGAGAGAGAGAGAGAGAGAGAAGAGAGAGAGAGAGAGAGAGAGAGAGAGAGAGAGAGAGAGAGAGAGAGAGAGAGAGAGAGAGAGAGAGAGAGAGACTTCTGACGAAGCAATAACTGTTTCTGTACATGTTTAGGGAAATTGCTTTGTCATTTTCTTCCGAAAATTATGCATTTGTATTCTCCTTTGTGTTTGTGGTTCTTCTTGTTGTTCTTGTTGTTATTATTGCTATGGTGTTTTTATTATCCTGGCTCTGGGGACTGTAAAGTGGCGTCCACAGTTTATCGGAAAGAAGTGACCGGAATTTGCGTTAGGGTAGACCGGGATAACGCTACAAGTCAGTATCCTCTCTCAGCCCACGCGCTGTCATGGGCTGA
This sequence comes from Melanogrammus aeglefinus, assembly GCA_900291075.1. Classification (NCBI taxonomy): domain Eukaryota; kingdom Metazoa; phylum Chordata; class Actinopteri; order Gadiformes; family Gadidae; genus Melanogrammus; species Melanogrammus aeglefinus. The sequence continues at coordinate 79,855 of OLKM01001019.1, read as the reverse complement.
CCCATCTATGCAACATCCTAATTAGACAGGCTTGTGAGTCATGCGTCGATATATATTTGCATCAGTAGCCTCACAATAAAACTTGCGACGCAAAACTTGCGAACTTTCCCTTTCAATTAATAAATCCAGTATTTCGATTTAGCTTTAAAATGGATTCAGGAGATCGTAGGTGGAGTTATAAGTGTAGCCCAAATGTGCTACCAAATCTGTTCAATTTCTGCTGAATAAATTAAAAAAACACAATTTGAATTAGAATTAGAATACGCGATCTCTGATGCTAACATTTTTTATCAGTCATTGGACCTCGCATTCTAGTCTTACATGATAGGTTATTCGATTACCATAGTGGGGTGATGTTCCATTCACCCCAAACAACAACTGAAACAAACGTCTCCTAAACCAAATCCCGAAACTCCAACTGGTGTCGATGAAACTCGGGTTGTAACACCCACTCCCACACACCTATTATTTCCCTCTAGGTAGCGCCCAATAAGAACAGGTGAGCGGCCCCGCCCAGCCGCTATCGGAATTCATGCAGGTGCAGCATGCGACAGGTAGCCTAGTCGGGTGTGCAGCTGCTGCTCTACCACGCATTTGGAAGACTAGTTATCCGGCAGTCAGACCTTTTGGATAACATGAATGAGGAAGTAAGAACAATCTGGGAACTCTAATCAATCAACTCAGGGAAGCATCCACTGAAGGACTTGTGCATATCCTTTTCGCCTTTTAACATGTTTTGGTCAGGCGTGAAACACGGGAGGGGTATGGAGATGATCGCATTTGTAATCGGTGTTTTCACTGTTTTAAGTCTTCCGTTCGGATCTAATGGAGAAACAATACCACAAAAACCCACGGGAGATGTCAGTGTCATGCCCCCGATCAAACCTGCCGATGGACCTCAAGCCTTTCCCGACGCGGAGAAAGCCAATATGCCCGTCTTTACAATGGACTACCCCAGGATACAGCTCCCGTTTGAGATCACTCTCTGGGTTCTCCTCGCATCATTCGCTAAAATCGGTAGGTGATCAATGAACAAAGCAATTTAAAATAAGAAATGTTCAGGAATGATCCCGGGCCAACTGTTTACAGTGTGTTATTCGCCCAACATATTCTTGTCGAAGTTTATATCCATATTAAACTGCAGTGATAAGAAATAAAGGACCCAGAGAGACCTCTGTTTTTTTTCTATTATTTTTTACTAAGTCTCCAACGTCTCTCTCCTTCTTTCTTTTAACCAGTTTTTCTTCTCCTCTGTTTGCTCAAGGCTTCCATGTGTACCACAAGATCACCGTGTGGGTGCCAGAGTCGTGCCTGCTAATCGCCATCGGCCTGATGGTGGGAGGCATCATGCACTCGGTGCACGAGGAGCCCCCCGCCGTGCTGAGCTCCAACGTCTTCTTCCTCTACATGCTGCCCCCCATCGTGCTGGACTCCGGCTACTTCATACCCACCCGGGCCTTCTTCGAGAACATCGGCACGGTATGAAGCCTAGAATCATCTATCATCCCAAAACTATTTTTGTTTTGTTTTCTTTATTTTCCTGACTTTCCACATTCTTGTCAAACATATCTCCAGCATTATTAACCAACATTTCCTACTGAAATCCATACCCAGCACAGTACAGCACACCCTTAGCAACCTCACCAGTCCCCCCCTGTGGGTGTGCTCTCTCTGCAGGTGCTGTGGTTTGCGGTGGTGGGCACGCTGTGGAACAGCATCGGCATCGGCATGTCCCTGTTCGCCATCTGCCAGATTGAGGCGTTTGGCGTGCAGGACATCAACCTGCAGGAGAACCTGCTGTTCGCCTCCATCATCTCGGCCGTGGACCCCGTGGCCGTGCTGAGCGTCTTTGAGGACGTGTCGGTCAACGAGCAGCTGTACATCGTGGTGTTCGGGGAGTGCCTGTTCAACGATGCCGTCACAGTGGTGAGTGGCTACCAGTGGGGAGGAGAGAGTATAGGGAGGGGTAAGGATGGGCTATTTCATTGGGAAGGAGTGTTCTTGCGTTCTGTTTGTGGCCCTTTTTATTTTATTTGTTGTGGCGTATGTGATTATAGAGGAAAACATGTCCTTTACTGTGGCTTTCTCCACCAACAAACCTGGAGAGGAGTGCTTGTTGCTACATGTTCCCCCTGTCTGTTTATCACCTGCACACCATACAACATGCTGCTTATCATTGAGTCACAACAAACACTCTGTATGAGACTGTTGGTTATGAACGCTGGACATCCAGAGGTGGTAGAGGTAAACTCTTCATGTCACTGAGCATCATCTATTTGCATGCTACGTAAAGTTTAAACTGTATCGGTGGCTACGAAATGTCCACCTGTGTGAAAAGGAAAGAAAGTGGACTATAATGCAGACATGAAGACTGTTTTTTTTTACTCTCCGAACCAGGCAGATCGGGTTTCAACAGACATGTACCACACACTCATTGTCTTCTTTTGTTGGTAATTACTTTCCTGTGTGAAGCGTAGGATGTATTATGGAATTCTAAAATATCAATATTAGTGACATTGGTGAATATAAACACACTAGCTGGAACATGGACAGAGTATGAGTTAGTAGGGGGTTGTGGGGAATGTATGAGGATAAGGCAACACTAACAGAACTTTTTGGAGTGTGTTTTCCAGTTTGTTCAGAAGTCACCCAACCAGTTTCTGACAGAAGGGCGGAAGGAATACAATCCTGTTAGCACTCATTCAAAACACACCATAGATAGTGGTTTAACCACCTTGTGCACTTTCTAATGCATAAACTGACCAACCAAATTGCACACACACACACACACGCACACGCACCCATGCACACGCACACATGCACACGCACACTAAAACAATGCTGTGTTTTGTATTTATTCTTTAGATTCACTCCCTAAAATGTATCCTCAAATTATGTGAGAAAAGATGGGGGTGGGGATTGGTCATGGAGTTTTCCTCTGATTCTTCTACCTTTGTATGTCCTGGTTACTACTGTGAACAGGAGTAGTCGAACCCCTTTGTTTAGTACACAATAGCTGACCCAGGGCTGAGACCAAAGACAAACACTTTACCCAGGAGTGTAAACGTTAAGGCCTCTCCCATAAACCTCTGCTGCTACATTTTATAGGTTGAGATTCATCATGTTGTTTTATGACAGAACTTGTACGGGATAATTTCGTTCGTTCAGAGTGTAATAGTCACACTAATACGGTGCAGTTGGACCAGGGATTGTGGTGCACCTTGGTTCCTCTGGCATACAGCGTTTCGTGTGGACGGGGCTATGGAAGTCTCTCAAGTTTGGCTGATCGGTCCAATCATGTAGGCTGGGATACCGAATCCTTCATGCACAAAACCTTTAAATACTTATTATGGGAAACCCCAAAAATGTGTAACACTGATACTTATACTATAGCCATAAATTGGTGCAATGCTGCTTTAAATTCTTATCAGTGATCTACGTCAAACAGAAGCATAAGAAACGGTGATGATTGTTCCGGCTCCTAATGGCTTCAGATTGAGTCATTCGAAGCCTTGCAGTAGAGGTGTAGAATGAGATTATCACAATGCAAACAGTGCAGTTTTGAATGTCATTTTTAATCAATCCTTTCAGGAACAGATACTAATTCAGTTTCTTTTGACCCCCAACACCATATGTATATTGGCTGTGTGGGTTGTTTATACAGAAACAGAGACCGTGGCACACACGTGCAAGGGGCTATGTCAACATGGGTGTGATTCGAACAAACCAACATCTCCCCCTTCAGCCAAGACTGTTCTTGTAAATAACAAAACCACTTATTTTAGGGGGGCATATACCTAAATAGTATTGATGTTCTCTGAGCGGTTACTGGTTTCTGAATGCTCTCCGTGTTTGTATGTGCGCTGTGTATGTATTTTTGAATTTATTTTCTTTAAACATGCTTTGTGTCCCTGTTTTACTTTTATCTGTAATGAGGCTAATGTGAAGCACTTTGTAACCTCTGTTGAAAAATAGTGCTCAATAAAGCTAGACTGGCTTACCTTCTTACTTCTGTACACAATACCACTAGCTAGAGATTAAAAAAAGCCCTTCTGTGTTGTTCTTTGTGTGTTTGCGTTTTAGGTGCTGTACAACATGTTCAACTACGTGGCGGACATGCCGGTGGTGGAGCCGGTGGATGTGTTCCTGGGGGTGGCCCGCTTCTTCGTGGTGGGGCTCGGAGGCATGGGCTTTGGCCTGCTGTTCGGCCTTGTGGCGTCCTTCACCACGCGCTTCACCGGCAATGTTCGGGCCATCGAGCCCCTCTTCATCTTCATGTACAGCTACCTGGCCTACCTGGTGGCTGAGCTCTTTGCCATCTCCTCCATCATGGCGTGAGTACCGGGCCTCTGCCACGTGCTGCCCCACCCAAAACCTATCTATGACTCCTCTGACCCCAAAGCTTTAAAGGTGGAGGAAGAGGACCTTTGCTCGTATGCTTTCACTTTAGCGTCGGTGTTTATATTGTATTTTGTATATTTTATTTCTTAGAAATAAAATATACAAAATACACTAGGCTAACATTACAATAATAGTTCATAATCTTAGATAACCCTTCTAAGAAGACTTGGATGTTTTTATACAATACCCATTTACAGTTGTGTTTGGTATTACTGTGTTTTAGTTATTTTTTATAAGGGACACAACACCAGAAACAATTCCTTTTGTATGTGCATACTGCACTTGCGCATGCTAATAAAGCTAATAAAAATAGCATAATGGTAATAAACCTCACTGTGTTGTCGGTTGTGATGAGTCAGTCCGTGAGTCCGACGGTTTGACCGCCACATGCGCTGACTGTGACGTTGTGGTCTCCCGTCCGGCAGCATTGTGACGTGTGCCATCACCATGAAGTATTACGTGGAGGAGAACGTGTCTCAGCGCTCCTGCACCACCATCCGCCACGTCATCAAAATGCTAGGCTCCATCTCGGAGACGCTAATCTTCTTCTTCCTGGGGGTGGTCACCATAACGACGGAGCACGAGTGGAACTGGGGCTACATCCTGTTCACGCTGCTGTTCGCCTTTCTGTGGCGAGGGCTGGGTAAGATACACGACCACCTGTCAACCACAACCATCTCTCGAACCACTCTTTCCTATTCCCCGTCTGTGTAGCTGAGAAAAAAAGAATGTTGCTGCACCTTTTTTTTTTTTGGGACATTGCAGTTTCCTTACTTATAGAATTTATTTTTCTTTTAAAAATATATTGCATATATTGCAATACATTGACTCAACCTTGTAAAGATGACCACTTGTTAAAACAAAAGAAGCACTTTTTGTTTTCTTTTTTGTTCTTTTTTGTTTTGTTGCGTCATTGCAGTAATGTAAGATTGTACTTTATGCTATATGAGTGTGACGGACTGTATTTTATGTTGTTGAATTATTTCTCCTCCTAGGTGTGTTGGTGCTGACCCAGATCATCAACCCCTTCCGCACCATCCCCTTCAACATGAAGGACCAGTTTGGTCTGTCGTACGGGGGCCTGAGAGGTGCCATCTCTTTTGCCCTGGCGTACACCCTGCCTGACAACATTGGCCGTCGGCAGCTTTTCATCACGGCTACAATCTGCATCATCATCTTTACTGTGTTTATACAGGTAAAGAAGGTTATCGTTAATACACATAGTAATAAATTAAAACGGATCGTAAATGGTATTTCTGACAATTTCTTCTTTGTCGCAACTGGGTCTTCATGGCTATTCTGGAAAATATCAGTTTGTTGTTTTAGCAGTTAGCATTGCGTTATGCTGTGATATGTGTTCGAGTGGTTGCGCTTTGTTTTTTATGTGCCCCATCTCTCCGTCTGTCATAGGGAATCAGTATCAGACCTCTGATTGAGCTCATCAACGTCCGCAGAACCAACCGCAACCTTGACACCATCAATTCGGAGATTCATTGCAGGGTATGACGGTGGCTTCATATTGACAGGCATGTAGACGTTTTCACAGCACATTATTAAAGCATTATTAAATGGTCTTTGCTTTCTCCTCTCAGGTAATGGAGCACACGCTTTCTGGAATCGAGGACCTCTGTGGACAGTGGAGTCACTACTACTGGAAGGACAAGTAAGAACCTGCCCCCCCCCCCCCCCCCCACCATAGCTGTAAAGTCTGTATCTTTCAAATTGTATTTAAATGAAATTGGATATTACAAATGACCTGCTAGAAAAGGCTAAATAAGGGAAAACTGGTGCTGCATGACGTCTATTTCTGTCACGAAACTGGCTGTTTAGTCACGAATTCAAAAAGAATCAGGGTGCCATGACAATGTCACTGTTTGAGTCTGTGTCTGGGGGGGAATGGTGACTGTGTTGTCTAGAGTCTGATCTCAGCTTTCACCTTCCTCAAACAAAAGGCCGGGCTCAGTCTTTCTAAAGCCCTTGAATCTGGTCTCCTCTGCCTGCTGCTTCCTGCAGGCTCTGTCCTCTACTGTGGCCGCTGAGGCAGACCAACAGCAACATTTGATCTCATGTCTGTTTCGGGAGATAGGCTGTTGACATAAAATACTTTTGGATAAAAAAAAACCCGTTACTTTTTCACACTGCCTATCCCAGGCTCCAGGTTTTGTTTATGCATTATAACATTTTCACATTTTCTCTTTTTTTTTGTGTTTTCTTTTTTAATTAACGGCCTCTGTTTTTCCATAAACAGTGTTTGCTTAACACTCTCCGTTTCCCCTCTGCACTCTAGGTTCCTGAAGTTCAACAACCTCATCCTCCGTAAGATCCTGATCAAGGACAAGCGGGCTGAGTCCAGCATCGTGGCGTTGTACAAGAAGCTGGAGCTGCAGAACGCCATGGAGATCCTGGACACTGTGACCGGGGACCTCAGCGCGGCGCCCTCCCTCGTCTCCCTGTAGTACGACACCTCCCCCAACTACGCGCACCTGCCGCACGTCGGGGTTCAGAGCTCAAGAGGGTCAGGATATTAACTCTTTTTTTCCCCCTCTGTGGCTCGTGTCTTTCAGCGAGGAGAAGAAGGGCCCGGCCAGTAATCCGAAGAAGAAGTTCGGGAGGGCTGACCTGAGGAGCATGCATGACCTGCTGTCCAAAAACATGTACAAGATCAGACAGCGGGTAAGACGGAGTTACAGTCGTGGGGCCAACCAGAGGAACCCTCCATTTCTGTTCGTAATACACGTTTGTGTTCATGTAGGCTATGTTATGGTCCGGCAAAGGTACCATTGAAGTGATGATGCTACCTCAGGGGTAGGGAACTACAAACCGCGCACTACAGTTTCTAGTTTTAAATTAGAATTGGCTGGGGTGGTGACTGCATCTGTGTGGGGGGTTTTGCATAGTCACAAGCTGTGGCCTGTTAAGTCGGTTTCTACAGGTGACAAAACAGCAACTCGACAAAAACTGGTGCCGAAAGCTTTGCTGTACACAAAGGATGTATTGATTGTGAAGTTTAATTTGAATATTTTCTTATCTCAGTTTTGAGACGGTCTGGGTAAAACCAGAAACCTTGATGCAGCATTCTATTGCAGAGAATGTTGCAGTTACAATGACTGTTCCCCCCCTGCATTCCACAACCGTCGTTGCGTTCAACACACAAGTTATCAGGCACCTTGGTGGACAAACTCCTCTGTGGTTTGGGCCCCTGAGCTGTCGCTCAAAAGGCCTGACCTCAGTCTGTTGCAGTAGGGGGGTAGAGAGGTTTCCATATTTCTTTCTTTATTGTGATGTTTCCTTTGTATCAATGATGGTTTAAAGTTTAACAACACAACAAAATCCCGCAAGTCAAAGCAAGGCAGCATTTCTGTTTTTACACATAATCTACTCTCTCAAAGCACAAAATGTCAGCCAGACCAACAACAAAATCTCTTTAGTTTTGAGAGAACAATGAATACTTTCTTAAATCAGGGAATTTGTTTCTCTGATTTAGGGCTATCTCCTTATTGCCTGATGGGGCTTCTAACGAGTTTCTGTGTTGACACAGACTTGAGTAAAGAGAGGAGACGATGCCTAATGGAACAGGCAGTATCAGTCGAGCCTAGTCTCCGGGCTTGCTGGCTCTAAACAGAAGCATTATGTTCACTCAACTCTTGCAAACAGGTGTGGTCAGTCTCGGTTGGGCACGGTAGGCTTTGTTCCTAAATTGCAGCAAGAAATGGTTGTTGAAATAGTCTGGGTCGACCTACAGTACTTTTTATGCTATACTGTCAAGTACCTGAGACATCCTTGATTGTCCTTTTAAATCCCTTAAGTGTGCTAGAGGGAAGTATGTAGAGTGCTTTGGAGGGTCTAGGAATGTTGTTTAGGACGTTTCAGAGCTTGTATGTATTTCTTTATGGCCCTCTAGCCATTTCACTAGAATCTCCGCCATAGTCCTTCTCTTGTGCCTGACGTTTCCCATGTGCCTCCACCCTATTTGGGACCAGACGGTGGCATACACTAACAAGCATGCGCTGCCCAACGAGAGCCAGAGCAAGGAGATCCTGATCCGACGCCACGCCAGCATCCGACGCAGCATCCGCCCCGGGAGTTTCCAGAACGAGGTAGGCGAAGACACAGCCGTCACGGATAGTCTCAGTGTTGAGGGTGATTCACCCTTTTTGGTCAAAGACCAAAATTACTGGGTTTGATCTGCAACTGTCCACATCTGACCTGAAGGTGTCCTTGAGCAAGATACCTAAATACCTCCCTGCTCTTCAGTGACATGTATTTGATTTCATGTATTTGTAAATCACTTGGATTCAATGGGACTTATGCGATAATATCATATCTCATATGTTAATATTGATTACCTGATATTAACGATATTCCTTTGTTTCATCTTATGATTTGAAATATTTTCCTTTTTACCAGCCGGTTCCAAAATCTCAGAAGTACTTCTCTCTGCCTGCCGGGCAGAATCTGGACTCACACTTCCCTTTCAAGAGACGAAGCCGTGCAGGTAATATGACCAATCGGGGCTCAGACCTGTTCCTTTGAAGCTGTCCCCTGTTTCACAATAAGATACTATTAAAAAGTAAATTATCTTCACAAGATGATCATGATTAACATATGATGTAGAGCTAGTTGGAGGAAGACAGAAAAATCCAAGTAAACAAAAACGCTAAATGCACACATTAACAGAAGAAAAACACAAGAACTGTGTAATCTGCAAAGCATTGTAGTGTGAAGCAGAAACAGGAAAGGAGGAATGAAGGCAGAACGATTTTGCGTTTAATCTTCCCCTTGTACCCTCGCTCCTACCAGGAGACGAGGAGACCATGTCGGAGACGGCCTACCCCTCCAGACGAATCCGCTTCAACAGGCCTTCCCGCTCCTCCTCCAGAGCCATGGTGCCGCTCCAGCGGATGGGCACGCTGACGGAGGCCTCCTCGGTGGACGTGGTGAGCGAGGACCCCGGGCGACCCCGCGCTCCTCCCCTTCCCGCTCCGCGTCGACACTCAGACAACGTGCCCGACGAAGACACTGAAAACGAAGACGACGACACGGCAGAGCACGCAAACCCGCCCACGTCGCCGTCTTGGGCCGCCGAGCCGATGGATCGGCCGGAGAACCCCACGGTGCGGAACCCCCTGCTCAGGAAGCCTCAGTGGAACCCTAAGAGGCAGTGAGGGGCCTGTGGTGGGTCTTCTTGGCAGCAGGACTCCTGGGGAAAAATGGCTCTCTTTAAGGGGCCCCGACGGCTGCATGGATCCCCTCGTCTGGCTGCTGTGGTCAGACGAGCCAGTCGGCTTTAGTTACCAGCTCATCTCCAAAGAGACTTGATCCTTCGTACTACACTACCATTGGCTCATCCGCACGCATTCTTCATTGCCAATGGGCGGCTGTTAATGCGATGAGCCTGGAGGTGTTCAGACTGAGTGCGTTCAGGGACTGGAGGCACTCAGAGGTGTGCACTCTCCTGTGGGAGAGTTTTATTTACTCTCGACATGTGAATTACACAAGAGACATTTTCTTTTATTCTTCAAATACTGGGGTTCTTCACACTTGATCTCGTGACCCACTTGTTGTGTAAAGTTGTCATTTAAATTAATTTAACAGTTTTATAGTTAATTATCTACCTATTGTATGTAGTGTATATAGTGGTTTTTAATTGTTTGTTATGGCCATGATTTCAGGTGTACTAGTTTCTGATAATAGCGGTATTTAGTAGCGCACCAAGAAATGTAACTGTACAGTAAAGCCCTCTTTCAATGTTTGTCTGTTACAACAGCGGCCCAAATTGTAAAAAGACCTGTCCAATGTTTTTTTAACGCTGTATTAATAAAAAGTGAAAATCCTTTTCAACTCTGTTCTGCCTGAATTATAGACGGCCATAAGTCACTGCATTTTTTTTTCTCGCATTTCATTAGGTAAACATCATCCTTTAATTGGGAGTAGTCTGGAGCACACCCTCTTGGTTAACCAATGATGTCGAGCCACCAGGCACCCCTTGCTGCCGTGTGTACTGACATCATTGGTTTACCTTCAGCAAATGAATGCAGCAGTCTCCTCCTTGCACCATGGCAATTAATGTATTATTCCCCAATGGGCAAGCAGAGAGCTGTTCCCTTTGCAAGGTACGTTCAATCATTCCCGATTCTGCTGTCATTCATGCCTGTGGACTTGCAGCAGAGACAAGGTAGGCTACCCTTGAATCAGAGACTTATGTTTTAAGGTAAGTTTTACGTTTCTGCATTTGTCAAATTATTATTATTATTAAGGGTAAATAAAAGCATGTCTAAAAGAAGCAGAAAGTTTTTTCAGACCTTTTAGACCTATCTGTTTATTTTATGTTTTTATCTATTTGGCGACAAAATTAGGCCTACATATTTTATTCAAATTAAACACAGTATATTACTCGTGTTTTACTCGTGGAATGATAGTGGATTGTTTGACTCCCAGTCAATGGATTGGATTCGATCCCCAGCATCCACATCTTGGCGGGAGACATCATTGAGCCTACAACCTGCTATACGTGACCTGGCATGATATTACGTGTTGCGTTGATTTGATTCTAAGTAAATAGTAATGTCAGCCTAATGTCACGTTCAGCATTCATGTGTGAAAGACAACGCATAAAAATATGTAGGCCTGTATATTATAAGGCTGTCAATACTTTTGTTGGGTTCTGTCGATTATATTGCTGAAGGCAAAATGTAGGACAACTTTAGTGAGTTGGAGAATGTGCCGAAGAAAGGCACAAATTTCAACATGGTTAGAAAGGTTTGGCGCTCCACTCAGGCAGAGGCGGGCGTCCTCTTATTATGCGGAGCCAGTCCCCATTAAACGCCAGCTCAAGCCCCTTCAGTTCCTATTGGTTAAGGGATCTGAAGGTGCTTCGAATTGAAGCCGACAGAGCAGTCATAGCGTGTTTGGAAGAAACCAAAACGAACCCAAACCACCAAAAAACTTGATTTAACTTTTCTACTGCAAGTATTTACTCCATCCAAAGATATCTACAACAAAGATTCTCAAGAGTAAAACGTGCCCATCCATGAGTTAATCCACTCAAGGTTCCTTTTTATGGAGGCTAGTGTGTAAACTTACAAAGTGCAGTTTTAACTGAATAGTATGAAGGTGCTTTGAGGTAGCCTACATCTCTAGTGTGGATTTGTTGTTTCTTTGAGGGCATGTTAGTGCTCTCAAGCGGTTTGACTGGGAACTTCTGGATTTGATCTTCATATCCTCAGTCTATGCAGTTTTTATTATGTCTAGGCTACATATAAATAGGCCTACTGTGCTCACTGCCATGTTGTGAACCTTTTTTTACGGTGTCATAGAATATACGAAAATGTTAAAGAAATGACTTGATCATTGGTGTTTGTCTTATTCTGGTGGTTGAAATGGATTATTACTTTATCGGTAAAGGTGATGGATTAGTCAGTATTTTTGCTTGCTGCAGGCTGTTGAGCTCCCGGATAGGCCTACCCATGACCCGGTTCCTGCGTGAACAGTGCTGACTAAAAGTTTGTCAGCTTTTTATTTAAAATCCAATGTTTGCATGTGTGTATTTATCCAAGAGTAATGTAGATGTTTTATTTTGTGCCTTGTCGTCAAATGTATTGTTTTATGGACACGTTTGAACAGTCATCCTTGTACCCCTCATGCAACAACTCGTGCTACATGTTTGTCCACAAGATGGCGCTCTAGTTAAGCTATTGTATTAAGGGCTCTCCAAGTACCTATTCATAAAGCAATAACTAGACTGCATATGGGAATACATTTTATTTTTTACTTGTTTGTATTCATTCATGCCCATCGATTTCTAATACTTCTGGTATTGGTTTTGGTGTCTCTTAACTCCTGTGGTTCTTGTGGTCATGCTATATTCTACTTTATTTGGGATGTCCCACAAATCCATTAGGGAATCTGTGCACTTGTAATGTAATTAGAGGACCCATCATCACCACCCATAGTCTCTCTTTGGTTCCCTAATGCTTAATAGACTATGCTGCTATCAACACAAATACCTTGGGACAAGAGACTCAAAAAAATAGAAAAAGGTTTTATTCACTGTGGTCTAATAAAATAATCTGGATTTACATTATTTCTTTAAGGTGACCCTTAAATACATCTTCACAGCTCTTTTGTCTCTATAAATCAGTTGTCATTTTATAGTAACCAAGGAGTGAAATTACCAAACGAGCAACAAAAACCCTTTAAAGTGGCCACTTAAGCCTCACCCAAGATAAATAATTTTCTAATTCAGCATTGTCTGTTAACAAATGTAAATAAATTCAACATGAAATAGGGTACAGTAAATGTTTGTAGGCTATATAACAAACCAGACTAAAATCTCACCATAAAAACACCTTCAGTAGTATATTGAACAAAGTATGTGTGCGTGTTTGTTGAGGTAGATTGGAGTTGTATGACCAACCTGCAACTCAAAAACTACCATATGAACAGTCTCTCAAAAATCACGCTAAAAGAGTTTCTCATTGGAAAGTTTGGAAAGGGTCCCTCTCCTCTTCCTCTTTTAGGATATTAAGTAAAGTATATCATGCTTTCTGGGGTTTGTACTGCTGGGATTTGTAGTTAAAGTAGTCTTCTTCTACCTATGAATAAAACATACCACTTAATTCTCAATCAGCCCAGTGTCGATTAAACTGAGCTAGCCCTTGACCGAGTTTGCATAAACCCATGAAAGCAGATGAGATTGGCTAACTTTCTCAGTGAAACGAGGGTATTTTGTTTTACTTTTTGATTTACTGTTTATATTGAGAAAACGGTCATGGTGGACCTTATCCTAATGTCACTGAAGAAGCTACAGAATCTCAAACGCTTCCATTGATTTTTGCTGACTCGGTCAAATGCTCCAGCGCTGGGCTAATTTGAGATAAAAACATTCAATGGTAAATGCTCTAATTTTATGGGTAAGTATTTTTGGGATATGCAGTGGTAGGAATGGGAAGTGGTTTGGATATATAGTGGTTAAGCTATCAAATACGGCAACAGATGGAGTCGCGGTCCTCTAGGTCAATCATTTTACAAGACCATACCTCTTCTAAAAAGAAACTCTGTCCTGAATGTTCAAGTGTTGCCCTAAAATGCTAATTATAACCATCTACCTTTTTGGAGGTAAAAATGGCATAGGCACAGTTTGTTGATCTACTGTTCATGTCTGCCACTGGCACCCTTTAAAAAAAAATAAAAAATGTCTTTGGTGAATGACCGACATGTCGAGACTCATGCCATTCGTTCTCACACTCACACACATTCTCTCTCCCTGTCTCTCTCTCTCCCACTCTGTCTCTCCCACTCTGTCTGTCTCTCCCACTCTGTCTGTCTCTGTGTATCTCAGAGTTTGGCCGTCTTGGTCTTCCCTCTGCCACTCCACTTGGGGATCCGGAACATGAGCAGAATGGCGGCCGACAGCGCCAGCAGCACCCCCAGGCTGGGCGGTCCGCAGGGGCTGACCTCCTGGGCCAGTCCGGAGAGGAGGGGGGCCAGGATGCGTCCGACGGCCGTGACCGACTGCCCGGCCCCGATCAGGGTCCCGCTGGCTTGGAGGCCTCCCCTCTGCAGCTCCAGGTCCGTGATGCAGGTGCCGATGGTGGTGGAGATGGCAAAGAAGGTGGAGCTGAGCACCACCTGACCCACGCTGGGCGCGGCGGCGTACAGGAAGATGAGGCCGCACGTGAGCACGGTGGAGTGCAGCAGCAGTGCCGGCATGTCCTTGCCGTAGAGCGCGGTGACGGGCCCCACCAGGCAGCCGGCCAGCGCGCCCAGCGTGCTGCTGTAGCTGATCAGGTAGCCCGTCACCTTGGGCTTGATGGAGAAGCGCTCCTCCATGGCCAGGGTGAAGTTGCTGTAGTACAGCATGATGCCGATGGCCATGAGCAGGCGCACCAGGAACAGGTCCCACATGTCGGACGTGGCCACCAGCCGGATCCTGGAGACCACCGAGGCCAGCTGCCTCCAGGCGGGCTGCAGCAGGGACACGTGCCTCCACCGGGTGAGGGCGGAGGGCGGCTTGCCCGGGGTGGGGGAGGCACCGGGCTCGGGGAGCTGCTCTTTGGGCACGGAGTGATGGTTGTTCCCCTGGGAGGAGCCGTTCTGGTAGGCCCCGTTCTTGGTGGCGTTGTGGTCGGGACAGATCTCGCAGATGTGGCTGTTGGAGTTGGCGTCGGTCCTCTTGACGAGCGCCTCACTCCAGGGCAGCATCCACACCAGCCCTGGAGCACACAACTCGTCCATGAGTCAGGGTTCATGTTCAGTGACATCTACTTCAGAATATGAATGGCTGGTTCAACAGACCAAATGTATTTTTTTAATTTTTATTTGATGATTTTCTACTTCTTTTATTCCCAGATAAGTAAACAGACCATCATGTCAAAAGGTTACATAGATAGCTCTATGCGTGTTGGGGAAGGGGATGTTTTAAAGGGGAGCCGTCTCCCGCTCGCTCTTATTCTAATGCAAAATGGTACCATTCCATACGCGTGTTGGTCTGCAACATGCACGTCTATTTGGCGGAACAGTTGGTCCATTTACATGGGATTTGCTTTCTCCATTGGTTTGATTCAGATAGGGAATTGAGCTGTCAGAGAGCGGTATGTATAGACGGCACTGTACACACATGCACACAACCACCACCATTATCATCATCCTCCTTACCTGCGTTGAGGATGAAGATGGCGGCACAGGTGAATGAGGACGTGTAGAAGCCCCCTTCGTGTTCGGCCAGGTAGCCCCCTACCACCGGGCCCAGGATGAAGCCCACACTGGACGCTGCGTTAAAGTGTCCCATCACCAGGGGCCGTTCTGTCTCAGACACCAGGTCCGACAGCAGGGCTCTGCAGATGGACAGCGAGTGCTTGAACAGCCCTGAGTGGACAAAGGGTGCATGGCACATTCTTGCAGTTAATAACACAACTCCTTGTCTGCACAACTAACGGATTCCCTCCATTAGCCTTGGTTTGGGTTCAGATCAAGGAAATAAAAACTGACATATCTTCAATACAAAATTGTATGGTTTATGCACGTTAGCCTAGGTAACTGCATTAAAGGTTGTTACGAAAGTCGATAGCGAAGGCATTTGGGTAAAAATGAATGAAATTATAATTCTTATTATACAGGAATATATATAGGAAAGTATTAAAGGTCACAAAGTTACAATTTAAAACGGGCCAGTATAAAGCTGAGGTTATGAAATGGGCTGGTACAGTTGAGAGATGTCATTGTCGTACCTGGCCCCTACTCCCTACTCACCCACGGGTATCCGAGCGAGGACGAACAGCGTGATGCTGGAGGAGAGCCCCAGCAACCCATAGCCCAGCGAGCTCAGCAGCAGGCAGGTCAGCAGAGAGTAGCGTCTCCCCACCACGTCACTCCAGCTACCCTGCCACGCGCACACGCACACACGCACACACACACACACACACACACACACACACACACACACACACACACACACACACACACACACACACACAATCATAAACAACCATGTTCCTCTACACATGCTGTACATAATATTCACAGGATTTATAAAGGCTTTATATGTTAAATGAATATTGAAAGTTCAGGTTTTTAACGGCTTGATCTGTGCATATTAGAGCAGGGATGATTGTATTTTATATGTTAAATATATGTTTCAGTTAGGGAGCCGGAGTTTAGATATTGATAATAAAAGATGTCTAGCGTATCCTAAATAGTTGAATGATACAAGTCATAACATCATAAAAGTCGTAGAAAAAAGGGGAGAGATTCACTTGTTTATTATTATGAATCATTTCTTTTTTAAAAGGTGCCTCACCTTCTAGGTGAACTAGATCTCCTAAATGTAAATTTATACGGCTAATACAACCACTGAGTCAACAGCTACAGAACCGGCGATGGGCAGATCTTATCAGGGGACTTATGCCAAACAAAAATTATACACTAGTGGTGTGAAGTGTTTGATCGTCGGTTGCCTTTGGCATAGCTAGCAGTACTGCCTAATTATACAACGATTACATCACTTTTAACCTGTAATTAAACTATTTGCATGTACAAACCCCACGGCGCTGACCACCAGGAATGCGGGATCAGGTGTGGATAACAATGGATGCTAATCAAAATGTCAAATCCTGAAATGGGAGTAAACCCGGCATATGCATTCATATGCCATCAAAGGGAGGAATATGGTCAGCATACTAGCATCTTAATGTTATACGTGAAAGAAATTGTCTATAATACATAAATGGAATATAGACACCCTATCGCGTGAACGCCCTACCCCTATGTGTGAATGCGCAAAACGGCCAAAGTGGTAGGGACAAGGGAGCTGAATTGAGATTGGGCCTAAGACTGCTAGCGTCGGCCATGCTTTGCTATACATATGGACCTGCTGCCTGTAAAAACACATGAATATTTAAACACAGAATGGAACATGAGCAGGTTGGATGACCTGTCTTCAGAGGCATGAAGAAGGTGGGGCGAACTGACAATAAGCACCCTGACAAAATAGTTTAGAAGACAGCCATCCTGAAAGGATACGCTTCAGTAAGTTGCATTTTTGCTCAAATGTAAAGCCATTTTGGTGAATCAGTACATCGTTTCTGGTTACAATACAGATTTCACCTAGTTTGGGGAACGGGTGACATTTGAGCTTAGGTCTAATTGTTCTGGTTCTCAGCTCAAATGGTTTTTAATGTTAGTTCTATCCATTTGATGATAAAGCGGACGGCCATTGTGAATACATAGTATCTACCTGGCTGCATTTGGAAGCTGTGAGGCCCTACAATAGCAACACCTGCTTGACTTGAGTTTTGTGTGACAACATAGCAAACCTCAATAGTTTTTATTGCAACCTGTGACAAAGAGCGAGCTCCCTTGTGCAGTATCGGTTATGAGATCAAGGTAAACAATCTTATAATATCCCTGAGAACCAGCTTCGCCAACGGCACCCTGCATGGAAATTTATGCACCTTCACAGCCAAGATGAAAACCCTGGCTCCATAACCCTCCATCGGCCCTCTCTACAACTGCTTATGTCTCTCTGGTGGACCGCACCCAGAAGTAGAGGGTTTAACTAGATGCAGTGTATTACCAATCAGTCTCACACACTTTGAGCTCCTGACTCTGTGGGAGAATCAAGGGAAAGGTGTAAGAACTGGTCCGCCTAATGCATAATGTATTATCACTTTGTTCAAAAATAATACCAGGTTTGTCAAAAAGCTTTGATTAATTTGGATATGTCATCCGCCTTTCGTCACATATGAAAGGTATGTAAAATTAGATAGCCCAGGGGATGGCCAGAGGGCTGCCAGCTGCTAACTGAATGGAATGAATGGACAAACAGACGCTAGAGATTCACCCAACGGCTTCCTCTCACTGCTACAGTTTGGAATCCCAGTGTGTCTCCAGGATCCAATCAGGGAATGCGATCGACACATCATCCACACTAACTCCCCACTCAGTGGGACCCTCCATCTAACCATATTAGGAAAGGACATCTAGAACTACAGGGCAGGACTACTGCAGGTCAGAGAAGACACTCAAATTGAGTTTCTTCCACAACAACCAATCCTTTATGAAGTGTGAACCATACAGGGACAGCAGATTCATACATCGGCATACTAACACAAGGAGACAAGTTAAGAAATGGCTTCATGAAAGCAACAGCTTTGACATAACGTGTAGACAAAATGTGTGCTCTTTTTCCTTTGGTCTTTTCATGTAGTCTGTCCAGTGGATATAAATATAAAAGATCAGGGTCACTAAACACAATTCTATCGACTCCACATTTCTTTAAAAAAATCTCTGTCTGTCTCTTTGTGTGTCTCTGCGGTAACACCTGGTCGTGTTCAATATTATACCAAGACTTGACAAATCTACGCACACACACACATGCACACACAAAAAACTGCCGGTGTAATAGAATTAGAACCAATCGAGTTTGCAGTGCTCTGAGTGTAGCCAGTGGAGATCTCCTAATAGAGAACTGGCTGTCCTCACCAATTCTTTCTCCCCATTCCCCTACGGGAACCACAGATGACTCCTTATTTCTCTAATTTGTTGCATGACCCAAAGATTTAAGCCAATTAGAGCAGCCCTGGGAGGAGTGCAGAGAGTTTGGTTGCTATGAGAATCCACATTCAGTTGGTCATTGTTTATTAGTATTATCAAGACCATTTTAAAAGGGCTGGTCCAGACACTCTTTCTTTTAGACCACTCGACAATGTGATTGTATTGCCCCTCGGTTCAAGCCATGGGGTACCACTTGAGCCTAATCTCACAATAGTTATTTAAAATATGAGAAGCAGTGTGTTATTTAGCACTATTTAATTACATGACAGCAAAATAAACCTGAAAGGACTTAAAAGCATAGAAACATTTAATTTAATACAAATAAAGAGAAATGTATCAAGCTTAATGATTTGGGAGCTTTCAATATTCATACTTAGTAAATACTTACGACTATAGTACTGGAGAAGAGCTGCAGGATCCCATAGGTTGAACCTGAAACAGAACAATTAGTTTTACATTGCAGCAAATAATCCAACATATCTCTCAAATAAAGTGTTACAAATAATAAACACAGTTTCAATTATTCCTGAGTCCTTCTACATGTATGTTGTAGACTGAAGTATAATCTATAAAAAGAACAATCCCACGTGAAAAGGAAGAGGTCAAGATAAAATCAGTATCTTTTGCTATTCATACGTCATCTAGGCTGTGTGGTTGCGGCCTTGATGACAGCCATGTATGCGAGGTGTGAACCAACATGGCTGTCCTGTTGTCCCCACCCTCACACAACTAGAGCGCAAGCAGTGTCTGGTACCTACCTACGATGCCCGCCACCGTGGGACTGGCTCCAAGGTGCTTCACATGGTGGCTCAGAAGAGGAATGATCATGCTCACTCCAAAGAGATCCTGCGCAACCAACGGGGTCAAAGAGGAATGAGGGATACGTTACGCCAGGTTCTTCCTCAATAAACTTTACGTATCCTTGTGTCAATAACAATACTCATGGTGGCGACTGATTGCTGTTCAGGTACAAGGAAAGAAGGCACTTATTCAACATTAGGTAGGGTTAGATTCACTCAACCTAACCCTACCTGCATATCTGCATTCTTCAGTTAGAACACTCAGGTTGTAATGATCCTGCTTTATGTCAATTGATCAGCATGACCCTAGGTTTCTACAAGTGCTTTCTGACCAAGTTATTACTCCACGAGTACCAACAGCTCAGCAAATAAAAGCTCTCTTCATCACTAAATTGCAAGTGTGATGCAAAACATTTTGATAGTGTAGCCTATGTAAAGCAATAATTTATATTATTCTTATATCGTAACAATTTCGCTTTTCCGACAAAGAAAATCCTCGTGTTTAACTCATATAATGGTTCGTGTTGACCTTGTTTATTAATGTCCTTGCACATGTTAAGGATCCAAGAGCATCTAAAAGACAGACAGTCACCCTTTCAACACGTTTGTTTGACAGGGGTGATGCGTTTGAAGATGCAGCAATCAACCCACTCCAATGTGTCTACAAAACCTGTCCACGCATTGGAATCAAGTCAATTACAGCAATATTAAGTTCAATGGTGGGATGGTCAAAATGACTACAATATTTATTTTAAATTGACATAAAATCATGACTTTTTAAAGCATAAACACAGACATGCAACATATACAACATTGTTTTACTTACCATGAAACCAACCACATAGATACATTTTATAATCCGCGACTGTCCTCTTGGTTTCTGTAACAATGTGTTACATTTTGTGTGATTCATTCTCCTGCAAGTAAAGCTCCCGATATCCAATACGGAAGCGGTTATATGTTGAAGCACAGTCTCACTATCCGGGTGATCGTCCATAACAACATTGTTAGGTTTAGGCTATGGCCGCACTGATAAGGGGTGGTTTAATCACTATTGGGTTTCTTATTTGCGAATAAAAGAATAAAAACTATCCCAAGTGTTTTTATTTACGGTTAGATCAAGCTTACAAAGATATATCATGAATGAATACAGCGATAGCTTGTAAGTAGATACATTACTGTTTGCTTCCGTGTGGCGGAACCCTCTCAGCAATCACAATTGGTATCGTCCGATTACGTCAGGAGGCTTGCTCAATTTTGCATGCGGCTTCTCATAATGCATCCAAGGCTGCTTCCCATATTAAATGGGGCTTCCTTTGTAACAATATGATATACCTCAATACACCATGCATTTATCACTTGTATATGCCCCTGAAAATATGTAGATTGAATCCCGGGTTCTCTATGCAAAGCATAAATCTCAGTCTGTATTTGTTGAAATTTCGTCACTTGTGCCCCACCTTCTGGACTAGGAAGGCACATCACCACGTGTCTGATGTGGACTCCAGAGATCAGTGACGCTTAAATTAGGATGTAAATAATCTAGTACGATCATGTATCCATATTGTAACAGAACAACCCAGAAAGGTTTTTTTTACCTGTATTCTAGCATAAATTATGTATAAATACAAACATTTATGATGTCCAATCTATTAAAATGTCATAATGTGTCAAGATCTTTCTTATTTTAATCTATGTCTGTCTGCTGAACATTTGTTTTTTTCAATAAATATGTACATTTTAACTTTGTGTATATATTATCACACACACACACACACACACACACACACACACACACACACACACACACACACACACACACACACACACACACACACACACACACACACACACACACACACACACACACACACACACACACACACACACACAATAATAATATACAGTATATACTAGTTGTAGTAGGCCAAGGATTCACAGCACAGCCTTTAAAGGTGTGTATTAATCAGAGCAGCGGCTTGATGTCATCGGACAGTGTTTTGTTGTGGAGTCAAGTAACAGCTGAGAGCCACATTGACATGCAATTGTGAGAGGCTCCTTTCTAAAGCTCAAGCAGCCTACTACTAAATACAGACACTGCCAAGGGAAATGGCAGTCCGTCTGGTCTTATAATGTGATGTGTGTTCTCAAGAAAGGGTGTTATAGGAATAGCTTCCCTATTACTTCAGTCAGTTTACCCCTGGCCCCCCTCCTCCAACATTCCCATGTGTTTCATTGGGGGGGTCCAGTTGCCAGCGGTTATTTTCGTGTTGATCTGCACGTTCCTTACGTTCTCCTACTGATCCCTCACACCCCAGCCCACCCTTGCTCTAAACTCCACCCCGCCACCACGTACGCGCCCAGCCCCGAGGGACCACTCTGTCAAGACCACCAGCAGTCACTTTGGATCAAACCCCCAAAATAACCTGGGAAAGGGGGAGGGAGGCCTCGATGCAGTGAGGATCCAAGGGGGTCATGTGCACAGACTTGCTCTGCCAAACCCATTCACGGACTAGAGTGGAGACAACATCCAAGTTCCAGGAACCACCCAGGTGTACAGAGTGGGGACACATCGCACCACTTTGGACTTACTGTATTCTACAAGAAGGACAGCGGACTAGAGAGCCCGCCAAGCTTGTGATTGTTCACAGCAGCTGCTTTCCAGCCGTGCCATTAGGTGGCCCTTCAGCCCTCCAGCACCATGAAGTTGAGCGTGGCCCTGTTCTTTGCAGGGATCTTTGGGGCGCTGGCCACTCTATGCGTCCTCCTCTCGTTTGGAACAGATTACTGGCTCCTGGCCTCTGAGCAATGCTTGCCAGTGCCTGCTGCGTCATTCGGGCCCGGGGAAGTGGCGATTGAGGTGAGCATAACAACATAGATCTGTACTGTTAGTGCCATGAATCTGGTCGTGTTTGATTCTTGGTTGGTTCATTCGTTGGAAAAGTTGGTGACAATATTGTTCAATGTCAATTTTTTTGAAATAATTGACATGATTTTTTGTGCATTCATTGTGTTAAAAAATACATTTTTGTCATATTTGTTTAAATAATTTTTGCATCCCCACAGTAATCAATTAATAAAATAAAATACAATCAGACAGCAAAATAAATCTGCTATTTGTTTCAAAGTCCCGTAATTAGTCATCCTATAAGCCATCCAATCATTTCTTTCTGACCTAATGAAATTATCGGATGGCTTACCTGTCAGTCTACCAACTACTCATCTACCTGCACACGGTCTGCCCGCGCACCCAACCACAATGCTAGGCAGACCTATTTCTGAAGCTTGCAAGCTAGTCATGTGTTGGGGGGGTGGGGGGAGAGAGAGGCCTGAATGGAGTAGTGGGATGTCTTGGTTTGGATAATTTAAACTGTACCGTATTCTTACTGGTTTCTCTAAATTGCCCACCGCAGCTTTAAGCAGTCGCACACAACACAATCCAAACAACCTTCGGGGCATAAACAGCCGAGTGGACAGGCATCTCCTGGCAGCTTCCCTTTGCCTGCTGTAACAGGACACTGTTCTACTGTAGTGGTTGTGCAGCTATGCAGAGGATAGAGGTATAATATAGACCCGTATCATTACTACTTCAATAGCAGTGATACTTTTTGGTTCATCAAATATCGCCCGCTACAGCAATACAAGCTTCTCATAACATGCTGCAGGGTGGGAGCAGGCATTCAGATCTGATATCAGATCAGCACTATTAAAATGATTTGTAATGTAGTCTGAACACACTGAAGGAGTGGCTGCACTATACTTACCTTTCAAAACAAGATGACATACATTTACATGTTAGTCATAAACAGAGCTGTAAAACAAGCTATAAGGGATAGGAAGATGAACTAGAAGTTTGCAAACAGATGCAAGACCATTCTAATATTCTATTATGATTTAAATATTTAAATAAATAGCTTTTAATGCATTGTTGAAAACTCCTAGCAGGATTTAGGATGTTAGGTGATCTTTTCAAATTTTAATAGAAAACCACATGATCCATTTGGATTGCTAAATTTCGGCATAATTGGACATTTCCTGAATCAGGACTTGTTTGGCCAGCACGCTGACTGACAAGTGACTTACATTGGGTCAGAGGTGGTCTTTTCACCCGCCTCTTGACCTCCAGTTAAATCTGCTGTGTGGCTGGGGGGGGGGGACTTTGTGGCAACTTGCTGTACAAATGTTCTGATGAACTTGGATTTGTGTGTGTGTGTGTGTGTGTGGTGTGTGGTGTGTGGTGTGTGGTGTGTGGTGTGTGTGTGTGTGTGTGTGTGTGTGTGTGTGTGTGTGTGTGTGTGTGTGTGTTTGTGTGTGTGTGTGTGTTGTGTGTGTGTGTGTGTGTGTGGTGTGTGTGTGTGTGTGTGCTGCGTGTGTGGTGTGTGTGTGTGTGTGTGTGTGTGTGTGTGTGTGTGTGTGTGTGTGTGTGTGTGTGTGTGTTGGAGAGAAAGTGAGAGTGAGGACAACAACAGAAGCTAAATGACAGTTAGGTCTAAACTAAGATAATTTGTCAACTTACCGAGGCTCTCAGTTAAACCCTGGTGCTCGAACTTTGACCCCGGGCTTTCACCCAACCACCGGCTGGCGGCTGCCTTCATCATGCTAATTTCAACAGCATGACGACCTAGCATTGCATTAAGTTAGTTCCCGGTACATACACAACAATTGTATTTCCCCATCGTATTAATTATAGGCCCCTCCTTTAACAGCAAGGAGATTTGGTCTTCGATGGCGGGGCCAAGGGGGCCTCCACCACCTACTACCACGAGGGATTTTTCTGGAAGTGTGACTGCGTCGATCAAGGCATAGACGACACTCACCTGATGTGGAAACTGTGGCTCAGTGAGTTTGCCAGATCTTTAGTGTGTTGCTAATGTTGTCATTTCGCTAGCTCACTAGATCCGACAACGATCACTGCAAGAATCCTAACCCCTTTATGTGCTTTCACATAGCAGGTTTTTGTGTGGGTCGGGGGAGTCTAAGTGGGCCAAAATAAAAAAGATGTATAGAATAAAAGGCCCATGACTCACACTTTATTCTTCACAAACATTATTGTACTGATATTGTTTTAAAGCAAAGAACTTTGGATGGTTCAATTTACAATCCAGAAGCTGCTGTCATAACGGTGTGATCATTTTCCTTTCTTTTCTCTCAATCCAGCAAATCCGCCACAATCCAAAATGTGTGTCCATGCCTACCTGTTCCCATTCCCTATGGACCAAGGCGCACACAATGCCACTAGCTATGACTCTGCTATAAGTAAGTCAAGTAGATCTGTATGTGTGTGTGTGTGTGTGTGTGTGTGTGTGTGTGTGTGTGTGTGTGTGTGTGTGTGTGTGTGTGTGTGTGTGTGTGTGTGTGTGTGTGTGTGTGTGTGTGTGTGTGCGTGTGTGCGTTGTGTGTGTGTGTGGTGTGTGTGTGTGTGTTGTGTGTGGTGTGTGTGTGTGTGTGTGTGTGTGTGTGTGTGTGTGTTGTGTGTGGGTGTGTTTTTGTGTGTGTATATGTGTGTGTGTGTGTGTGTGTGTGTGTGTGTGTGTGTGTGTGTTTGTGTGTGTGTGTGTGTGTGTGTGTGTGTGTGTGTGTGTGTGTGTGTGTGTGTGTGTGTGTGTGTGTGTGTGTTTGAGAGTATATCTGTGTGTGTGTGTGTGTATGTGTGTGTGTGTGCACGTGTTTGTGTGTGTGTGTCTGTGGGTTTGTGTGTGCGTGTGTATGTGTGTGTGTGTGTGTGTGTGTTTGTCTGTGTGTGTGTGTGTGTGTGTGTGTGTGTGTGTGTGTGTGTGTGTGTGTGTGTGTGTGTGTGTGTGTGTGTGTGTGTGTGTGTGTGTGTTTGAGAGTCTATCTGTGTGTGTTTGTGTTTGTATCTGTTACCTGCTTGTACGCGCTAACCTCCTCAAACCGTTTTCTGTGCATTGTTGGGCTGTTCAGTGGTTCAGTGCCTTTGACGTGATGATGACGAGTGCTGCATTGTGTGTTCAGTCTACAGGGGCTTCTGGAGTGTGTTCATGCTCATCGGCGTAGCATCCGTGGTGGTTGGGGGCTTCGTCATCATCTGTGCCGCTCCGTTCGCCAGCCACCAGCTCTACAAGGCCGGGGGCGGGCTGTTCCTGGTGTCCAGTAGGGCTCGCCTTCCTCTCTTCCTTGTATTTTATTTAACTTAGGCTCTGGCTGGGAGTATTGGGGTTGTATGTTATTGTTGAACATTGTCACTTTTTGAGTTAGAATTATCTGTTTTCTGTTGAGTGTTTCTCCACACTTTAGTTAATTTTATCTGTTGTGGTTTTTCACAGTGTCATTTTGTCATGGTCATCACTTTATAATCTTTATTTTAAGAAATTGTATGTATGCATGTATGACCATTATTGCTGTTTTTGTACACACACAGACAAACACAAACAAACACACACACACACACACACACACACACACACACACACACACACACACACACACACACACACACACACACACACACACACACACACACACACACACACACACACACACACACACACACACACACCACACACACACACACACTATATACACACAGACATATAGTTAATGTTCTGCTTATCCTTTCTCTCCTGCGCTGTCTCTCCCTCCTTGCCCCCTTAGGTGTGTTCCTACTGTGTGTGGTCGTGATGTACGTACTGTGGGTGCAGGTGCTGGATGTGGTGGATTCCTACGTAGACTACCAGCGCTCCAACTTGTGTCCCGGGTTCGAGTTGTCCCTCCACTATGGCCCCTCATTCATGCTGGCCCCCGTGGGCATCGCTTTCGCACTCCTGTCCGGCCTCCTCTTCCTCCTCATCGGCAGGTCCATCAAGATCCACAGCCACTGAGCTCTCCTCCTGGAAACAGCGACGGGATCCTCTGGAACATTCTACTTTCACTCTCACCTTTTTCTGCTGAAATTATCTGCCGGCCTCTCCTTGGTTGCTGTGAGAATCCGAATTTCGTTGGTTATGCTTATTGTTTTGTATAGTATTAATAGGGGTCGGTGTAGCTTAGGAGGTAGAGCAGGTTGACTTCTAAATGGAAGGTTGCTAGTTTGATCCCTGGCTCCTCCTAGATAAGTGTCGATGTGTCCTTGAGCAAGACACTTAACCCTAACTGCTCCTGACGTTGGTGTGTCATTGTGTGTATTAACCATTGTAAGTGGCTAGTAGTAGTGTAGAATGATCAAGATTTTTTTTAACAGGGCTGGTCCAGACACCCTTACTTTTAGACCACTTGACAATGTGATTGTGTTGCACATCGGTCCGAACTATGGGTACCACATGAGCTTAATCTCACAATAGTTATTTAGGATATGGGACGGGGTGTGTTATTTAGTACTTTTTAATTAAAAGACAGAAAAATAAACCTGAAATGACTCAACAACATGCTTAACGATTTGGGGTCTTTCTATATTTATACTTAGTCAATACTTATGACTATATTACTGGAGAAGAGCTGCAAGATCCCATAGGTTGAACCTGAAATCCAACCATTAGTTTTGCATTAACAGCAAAAAATTCAACATATCTCTCAAATAAAAGTGTTACGACTATAACCACAGTTTCAACTATTCCTGAGTCCTTCTGTATGTTGTACAATGAAGTATAATCTATTTAAAACTATCCCACATGAATACAAAGACGTCAAGATGAAATCAGTATTTTTGGCATACGAGAATAATAGCTCTCCTCATCGCAGAATGCCACGTGTGAATCAATACATTTTGATAGTTGTCCTTATGCATAGCATTTTCTATGTTAATATAATCATTTTACAATTACAGATGATTGCTCATACATTGTTGATACTTTGGCAAAATTCCTAGTATAATTTTTGGTTGTCGTTGGGATTGTTTCCAAATTCAACACAAACCTCATAATCCATTTGGATATCCACATAATATATGAGAGTCATTTCCCGAAAAACTTTGTCATAATTGGACTGAATCCCCAGAATCACAACTTGGCCAGCATGCTGGCTGACAACTGGCTTACATTGGGTCAGAGGTGGTTCTTTAATCAACCTCTTGACATCCAGTTAAATCTGTGTGGCGGGGTGTGACTCTGTGGCAACTTGCTGTACAAATGTTCTGATGAACTTGATTTGTTAAATATAACTCAGTCCTACTATTCTGGCAACTTTAAGCCGATCTTTTTTGGACTGTTTGTGTGTGTGTGTGTCTGTGTGTGTGTGTGTGTGTGTGTGTGTGTGTGTGTGTGTGTGTGTGTGTGTGTGTGTGTGTGTGTGTGTGTGTGTGTGTGTGTGTGTGTGTGTGTGTGTGTGTGTGTGTGTGTGTGTGTGTGTGTGTGTGTGTGTGTGTGTGTGAGTGTGTGTGTGTGTTTGTGTATGTGTGTGTGTTTGTGTTAGAGAGAAGGTGAGAGAGTGGACGGAGATATAAGCTAAATAGCAGTTAGGTCTAAACTGGGATACTTAGTCAACTTACAGAGGCTCTCAGTTAAACCCAGGTCCCATGTTGCTCGACCTTTGGCCACGGCCTTTCACTGTTTTACTCGCCTCTCTTCCTTGTATTTAACTTCACTTTTGCCTCTGGCTGGGGGTATGAGGGTGATCTGTTACTGTTGACTGTTGTTACTTCTTGTTTTAGAATGATCTGTTATTGTTGAGTTTTTCTCCCTACATGGCTTAGTATTATCGGTTGTTGTTTTTCACGGCGTCATTTTCTCATGGTTATCATTTTCTAACCTTTATTTAAGAAAGTGTATGCATGTATGTGTGTCCATTATGGTCGTGTGTGTGTGTGTGTGCGTGTGTGTTGTAAACACACATAAAAACACACAAACACATGCACACACACACACACACACACACACACACACACACACACACACACACACACACACACACACACACACACACACACACACACACACACACACACACACACACACACACACACACACACACACACACACACCACACACACACACACGCACACACCACACACACACACACACACACACACACACACACACACACACACACACACACACACACACACACACACACACACACACACACACACACCACACTCCTGTCGGGCCTCCTCTTCCTCCTCATCGGCAGGTCCATCAAGATCCACAGCCACTGAGCTCTGCTCCTGGAAACAGCGACGGGATCCTCTGGAACATTCTACTTTCACTCTCACCTTTTTCTGCTGACATAATCTGCCGGCCTCTCCTTGTTACACGGACGCTATTGTACTTTAGTGGCAGCTCTTTGGTTTAAAAGGAAAGGAGGAAAAACTAGTTTGACAGTCTGAAGAGTTCTTTGAGGGATTAAAAGCCTGCCTCATTGTAATCTCAGAAATGGCAACTTAATCGCCACCTACTGAACTACTTTGACTTGGACTACGGACCGTGAATACCAATGAAGCAAAGTTGCACATACTGTGTCTGAACTGAACCTCCTTTTTTTCAAGTCGTGGAGGCGGTTCAACAGAGACATGTAGGGGTATTGGTTGTAGTCCTTTCTCTTTTCTGTGTTGTTTTTTTCCAAACTACGGGCCCCTCTGAGAAGACATGGTAGAAAATATGCACCTTAGTGTCTATATCCGTGCGCGTTGCGTTAACTGTTTTCCCTTGGGTTCCCAGACCGTGTGCACGATTTTCCCAATCCGTGTGGTTGTATTTGATTTGTTCTACATAGCAGGCAATTCCCCTTGAAGCGTTCTGATGTTGAACTCAACATCTGGTTAGTGCCTCTCATGTGCTATAGTCTAATAGAGTTGCAGCATGACATAAAGCAACTCCCACCGCTGATTCGCTGAGAGTACGTCAAGTAATTAAGAGTACTCAGAGTAGGTCATTAATCTCCTACTGAAGTTGTGTTTGCATCATCTTGAATATAGTAGCCTAACGCATAGGCCTGTGTAGGACCAGTAAGCCGTCACAATGCTTCACGGGGCATCCCTGCTGTGTAGAACCAACCAAATCTAATTTAAGTATTGGGAATCCAAGGGAACTGTTCACAAGTTTACACATCACAGATTTTTTTTTCCCACAATATGATCTCCGAGGGGTCAAGATCCACAGCCAGAGGGGTTCAGAGTGCTCATATTGTTAGCTAGTGTAAAATTAATTCAATGCAGTTTTTAGGAAGACCTAATGTGTCGGATGATATTTTAACTTTGACATATGCAGAACATTAATCTAATAAAATAATAAATAATAAAACCTTGTTTATTAAATGCAATGTATTTACGTAACATCCTGTTTTCATTTCCCTTTTGTTCTTTTCTTTTGGTTTAGACTGACAATATCATAACAGATTATAATCACTCATAATATTAACCACATTTGTAATATTATATTCAGTCGAACATCTGGATATGTTAATATCAGGTTGTTGTCAACAAAATAATATAATGTAATGTAAAAAGTAGGCCTACACATTGTTCGGTGGTTGTGTGTGGTCCAAATTGTAATCCTCGCACCACTCTATTTCATCTATTCCAAGCGCCACAAGAGGGCAATGTTATCTCACTTGATATAGACGCAGGGTTAAGGAGCACAAATCCCATTTTGCTTATCCCGAGTCTATGTGGCGTTATGCATTTAATCACAACTTCAGAGGTAATATCTGCAGATGAAAGTATTCACACCTCGGCCGACAGACGGATGGTAATTTCACTCATGAATGGAGCATTTGATCAGGATCTGAATGGGTCCTGTGAGTGTCTATCCACCCCGCTGCCTTCCCGGCTTCATAATATACTTATCATACGTTCAGAAGGAACACAACATCCGAGGGAATCCGTGGAAACCAAGTGTGTTACAAAATGTAATGCAAAAAGTAACGGGGTGACTCGGAGATGCAGATGACTCCACTAATGAGTGAAGTCCACAATTGCGCCTGTGTTTGCGCGTGCATATGATGTTCATACGTGTTTGTATCTGTGTACGTGTTTGCGTGTGTGGGTATGTGCGTGTGTGCGTTCGTGCGTGTGTGCGCGTCTATGCCTGTGTGCGTGTGCTTTAGCTGTTTTTGGTTCATTTGCGCCAGTCCTCACTGATTAGATACAATTGACAATACATATAAAATGCATGTCTATGCAATTGAATAAAAAGCGGCAGGCCAAAGTGGGTTATGTTATAGGAAGTCATATAACAAATGGGAGATATTACAGTGTCAGAAAAGATCACAAGTTTTGTTCGTTTCAGGATTAGGAGTTGAAATTAGCCTATAGGCTGCTTGCAAAATAGATTAAATATCTTTAGGACTTCCTGTTTCACTAAAATTCCAATAAAATTAACATTATTTCTTTTTTTAACCAACTATGCCATTTTCCATGTGGAGGTTTCTGTCGTAGAGAGATGATATAATAGACAATAGGCTACAGAAAAGACAGCATAAAAGGAGCTGGTAAAATAGTGAAAATACACAGTTGATGAAAGAGAGAGAGGAAGAAAAATATGAAGGGGCAGAAAATGTATTAAGGAGCATGAAAGATAGAAAGAATAAAATCGATAAGAAAGAAAGACAGAAAGAAATGAGCAAAGATAATTGAAAGAGAAAGAGGAAGAAAAAGGAACAAATTAATAAGAGAAAGCCAAAACTAGAAAGAAAAAACAAAAGGAAGGTGAGCAAGGAAGAAAGAACGAAAAGAAACAAGGAAATAATGGAGAAAAAAACTGACAAAAGAAATAAAGAACAAGTGAAGGAAAGATGTAAGGAAATCAAGAAAGAGAGGAGAGAAGAAAGGAAGGAGGGAAAATGCGGAAGAAAGAAAGGCAGAAGAGAGCAGGTCTGGGAGGCAGCGAGGGGGAGCGTGGATGCAGGTGTGAGGAAGGCAACCTCCAGAGCCAGCCAGTTGCAGACAGTAATGTCATCAGAGTGGGACTCCCAGCTGAATTCAGTGCTGTTCTGCATGATTGCCCATGATAATTGTGTGTTGATAGGGAGCGCCGGAGATGGAGTATAATTTCCACCGAGAGATTCCTAAACAAATACCTGTGCTCAGCAGTGAGATGGAGAGTGGGCGAGGGGGGGGGGGGGGAGAGGAGGGGGGGGCAGGGGGGAGGAGGAGAGGAGAATAGAGGATGAGGGAGATAGTGGATGTGGCTGGGGGTGAGGGTGATCAGGGTTGAGGCTGAGCGAGATTGGGAACGAGAGGGTAAGAGGTCTAGGAAATGAGAAAAGGAGGAGGTGAATGCACTGGTCTGAAAGCAGGTGTTTGCGTGTTGTGTCATTTGGCCGAGGCTGGATTTGACACATTAAGGGAAAACATTCAAAGGAATGTGGTGCTTACTATCCCTCTACAAATAATAAGACGGTGAGCTAATTTGTTATTTGAATCATGACACAACATGGAATTAATGAAATGATGTTATCATATTTTGAATTTCCAGAAGTAATTCTCTATTGGGTCCGGAAAACATCAACATAACATGAAATCACTTAAATTCTAAATGTTTTAAATGATATAATGTTATCAATGACAAAGAAATAATAAAATACATCATTTAAAATGCCCTCTAACCTTTGAAATCATTTTAAACTGCAATAACAGTGGCATCACAAAGAGGTCTCTCAAAGTACAACATTTACCATGAAAAAGAACCAAGACAAAAGGTGTGTGGGACTAAAACTGTAGCACGTGTGCCATTGATCGGCCTGAGCTTTTTACTCATTGTCAGATGGGCAGCCGATAGCATCAGCAGGGGTAGATGAACAGATAAGGTTTTAGTGGACTAATGTATATTTAACCTTGAGTGGGGGATAAGGCTAATTGGAAAAACACTCTGTGCCTGAGCGCTCCCCACGCGGGACACATCAGTGTAGTTATCATCTGTAAGAGTCTTATCTGGCTAATGTATCATAATCTTAGGCGACATTTAAGTCGGATTATATTTCAATCTGATTAATTCCAATGCTGGGGAAAAAGAAAAGTATTTGACTTGCATGTACAACATGGCAAGTCAGATTACACGCTACTTTCCTCTTCAGAGATAGTTTTACATAATTTCCGATTCGTTGTGAAATAATGAATAGACAATGGGCTGTATAATTGCGAGAAATTTACAATTCAGAGCACTACGTCGTAGGATCACTATGCATAATTCAGAGTGTTGAACACATAGGCCAA
>OLKM01001019.1:37500-42500 GCA_900291075.1 Melanogrammus aeglefinus | reverse complement strand
ATACATGTGTGTGTGTGTACCCGTCACCCCCCTGTCGTCTCAGCCTCCCCAGAAGTCGTCCAGGCGAGCACCTGCCCGTTGGAACACTGGACACCTGTTTCCTGGCACGGCGACATCCGCTCCCCCGGGACCGCCAGGGGCATCTGCTCGGCAGACAGAGCCGCCGAGCGGGTTGCCCTTGGCAACAGGGTTCCGGGGCCAGGCCTTGGCATCGGCGGCGCGTGGCACATTGACTCGTTGTCGCGCGGCGTTTGAACTGTGGGGTAGAGAAATGCACTCGTGTGACAGCCCTGTCATTGTTGCGTAATGCACGATGACACAAGATGCTCAACACCTTCGCCCGAGCACCATACGACCCTCTGGGTCTCCTGCTCTGGTCCTGCTTGGCCCTCACTGGGCTGGTCTTTGTGTTCCAGCACAGGTGGCATGGTGCATTAGTCGATACGGTCAGTAGAGTCTTTACATTCAGTAGAGGGTAGAGTCAGTTGAGTCAACATAGTCACTAGAGTCTTTGCATTCAGTAGAGATATAGTCAGTAGAGGGTATACAATCAGTTAAGTCCTACACTCAGTGGATGGAATAGTCTGTAGAGTCCTTACACTCAGTGGAGGATATAGTCTGTAGAGTCCTTACACTCAGTGGAGGGAATAGTCTGTAGAGTCCTTACACTCAGTTGAGGGGATAGTCAGTGGAGTCCTTACACTCAGTGGAGGATATAGTCAGTGGAGTCCTTACACTCAGTGGAGGATATAGTCTGTAGAGTCCTTACACTCAGTGGAGGGAATAGTCTGTAGAGTCCTTACACTCAGTTGAGGGGATAGTCAGTGGAGTCCTTACACTCAGTGGAGGATATAGTCAGTGGAGTCCTTACACTCAGTGGAGGATATAGTCTGTAGAGTCCTTACACTCAGTTGAGGGGATAGTCTGTAGAGTGTATACAGTCAGCAGAGCCTTTACCCTCAGTGGGCACACAGTTAGTATAATGCAGTAGGAAGAGGTATGCTCCCCATACAGAGCCCTGTAGCCTCAGTAGCAGCAGCCTATTCTGGCACATGTTGAAGAGGTTCAGACTGGGTTGCTCTCCACTCTCATCATCCTCGCCGTGCGTTTGAACTCTTCCTCTTCTATCACAACATCTGTTCCTCCAACCTGTTCCTGTTTCTCAGGCTGCCTTCGCTGCTGATCCAGTCACCTGCCTTTCGCCCTGCCGTAAGGAGTTGGCCTGATGAAATAAATAATCAACCAGGCAACAAAAAGGTAAATGAGTTGACTCAATGTTTCTGTATGCAATTGTAGTCTTAAGAACAAGAGCATAAGTCTTTATTGGAGCGTTTGTGAGTCACTCAGAAACGGTCACATTCAATTATAATTTTATCAGTTTGAATAATTGTTTGATTCTTCTGTCTTGTTATTGATTTGCAAACTGTTTTCAAGAATTATATCATATGACTGAACTAATAATATAAATATGTTATGTTGTTATGCAAAAATAAATGTGCTGCCTTGCGGTATCCTCTTTTCAAAAATGATTTGATCAAAAGTTTGAATCACCTTGCATGATGAGAGACTCATAAAAGTTAATGAAAGTTTTCCGACAGGATATTTCTGAAGGTGTGTGTCAGCCGCAGCCTCCTCCTTTTTTTAACCTTCACTAAATGCTTAAACAGCATTTTATCCTGATTCCAGTCCCGAGGAACACGTTTCTTACCCAGAGTGACTTTAATATCTTTCTGCTTTACGTGCCACGATGATGGATCATCCTGATTGTGGATCCGAGCGTTGACAAGCGAGAGAGGGGCGAGCCCGAGTAAGCCGTCGACGTTCTTTTGGTGGCGTTGGACCTAACTTCACACACCTATCAATGCGGGACAATAAATCTTCTGAATGCATATTTAACACTGAATCAATGCACACTGTCGCTTGAAGGTTAACCTGTTTTTTGATTGAATTTGTTATTCAAATACCGCCTGCAAGCCACAGCATTTTTCTGCCTTTTCTCTGAACTGATGGTTCAGTGATTTGTAAAGAAAGGGGGGGGAGAAAAATGATAAAAAGATAATGAACATAGACTAAAGGGAACTCTTGTCTAAACGCGTGTATCACTAACACTTGGTTCAATTTTAAGTTACCAGCATAGTTATTATTCGATCAGTTCATTGTCGTGGAATCAAGTTATAACATAGAGACAAAACACTTAAATGAAGCATGCTCCACAGACTTGAGTAGGCCGTAGTGTTGTTACTTCGTGCCGTGATTATGCGTATTTCGATTTCTACATCCCCGTGGTAACCGCAGAGGCCCATTGCATAAACATGCCAAAATATTTCCTTGCAGTATAACCAGATGTTAAGTATTTATGCTAATCTATCACAGTGAGAACTCAACTCTTTCACTTCCCTAAAGAAATGTGATCCTTTTTTTAAGTCCATACTTTCAAGAAAACAGGGATTATATACAATTTATTTACTATCATCCAAGCCCAAAGTTGGTGGATGTATTAAACACAATACAGCTCCAATAACTGCTCCAATAACAGCAGCTCCAGATAGGAGAGATAGCCGGTTTAATGGAGGGGGTTGAGGCGGGATCCCACGTATCATTAGACACAGTGATAAATTACCTGGTAGACTACACTCCGTGGGGCTTTGACCTCTGACCTGGGCTGCAAAGGCCCAGGGAGGCCTGTCCTGGGGTAAGGATAGACCCATAGTCTGTTAACAAGCCACCGTATGCGAGAATTAGAGGCGGTAATGAGTTCTGCGGCATATCAGCTATGGCTCGTTTGCTGTATTGAAGAGGACTCTGCCGTCTGGAGTATCTGCTTTAATTAGGGGACTGGCTAAAACAGAGCTCCCTATAGCCCGCCGCTCTCCCATCCCCCCACCAACCCCCCACCCCCCCCCCCCCCCTAAACCCCACCACATTGCCAATAGCCTACTTATGTGCTTATATCTATTAGTCCTTTAGACGACTCCTCAGTGGGTTTTACCCCCTGCATAAATTTTGCCGCAGTTACTCGCGATAAATCACGCGGTAAGTGGAACAGATGATGTGAATTCGATCACATGGGTTACATTGATATTAGAACGCCTCCACAATTTACCGGGTTATTTCTGCCAACTTGTGCGATGCCGCGTCTGAACTTAATGAAGCAAGTGAGGTGAGGCTTTTCTTCTAAATTGCTGAGGTTGTGTGGAGCTGTGGCTGCCGGTTTGACCCCCTGCGATCAGAAGGCCCTTACTGATTACCCCCTGGTCATTTAGGCAGAGTAGGTCATGAGTTTTATCGCTTATTCGCTCTACCGCAACGCAATTTCCGTCCTCTGACATCCTATGAGCTGTGTACATCACTAAACAGACCCTGGAGCAAGAAGAAGAAGAAGAGAAGAGGAATCACGACAAAGATGAAGAAAGAAGTGAATATGAAGGATTTGACAAACCAATATCCTAAGCCTCTCATGGAAACGGATAACGCTCTGTCGGATGTCCCGCCTTCTCTCGCCTCTCTTCTCCTAGAGCCATGGTGCTGGTACCGGAAGTCCTCTTTACCAACACACACACACACACGGGACAGCCCCCCCCCCACTCCAGACGCTCTGTATTGCGAACGCCGGGTGGACGGGGTGAGTCCTGGTTTAGCGAGGGAGGGGGAGGGAGTCTCCGTCACAAACTCTCTCAATCAGGACCTGATCAAGCTGCCCATATACACGCCCCACAGGGATGGCATGCAGAGGCTGTGGGTTCAAACATCCACCCCCACCACATTGTAACACCCTCTCTTCATCCCAACTGCACTTCTGAATTTTTTAATGTGAACGTTGAGGAGGCCAATTGAAATCAAGGAGTATCAAGGAGGCTAATAGAAATGTAGCTCCAAATAATCATACATTTCGATTTCTACTTCCTCTGGCCATCTTCTGCCGGGTAGATTGGATCATGTAATTCTATATGATCATAGGATATATATTAAAAGGCACCACGTTGAGGAAATAGGGAAGCTGGTGCCATGGCGAGAGCTCATCAATTAATTAATTAATGGATTAAATAAGATGAGAGGGTATGAACTTAAGTCCCCAATGTTCCTAATTCAATTAAAATTCAACTCAATACAACTGAAACGTAATTTAGTTTGATTAAATTTAACATACATAAAATAGATTATTATTTAGGCCTCAATGTCATTTCAACATTCATTATGTGTGAGACTTGAGTGCTATATATCAATATATATTGTTTAGAATCATCCTCTGAGCCTAACCATGCTGTGAACTATTTAATTAACATTGACATTAAAACATGATCTGTAAAGAATGTAAATGCCATCTCCCCAAGGACTACCGTGTAGCATTCTCCAGCGCCATGCTCCTTGTTGTTTACAAGGTGAACACACAGCTTAAATGGCAATAAATCCACCAATTTATCCTCCTACGTGAACATAAGCTAACCACGGCGTTAACCAGCATCTATTTACCATTCGAGAGCAGATCGCGTGCCTCTTTAAGTATTTGCATTTCTTACCAATGTAATTTATAAATGACGGTGATAAATCTAATCCTTCACTTTTAGAGGATTCTTTTCTTTTCTTTCCGGCTTTGTTGATCCGATTATCTGTTTTGTATATAAACCATATAATATTCTTGCATTTTTCCACAGGCATGCAGCCCAAGCACAAAAGGCAGACAATTTCCACACGGCCGCCACAGTGTGTTGCTGCTCTCTTTTTTCCCGCTGGTGATAAAGATTCAGCCCAGTCCTTTAGTTCCAAGTGTAGTCATGTGTATAATTGCTCTGGGACTGGATATGCTCCACGTGTGAATATAAAGGAAAGGCCATTTAATAGGAAACACTGTCCAAATAACACTGCTTCAATTTGTCTAAATGTCCCAGGTCACAGAGAAGCTACAGAGGATGGACAGAGGCGCGTGATAGCATGCCGGGGCTGCAGAAAGAGACAGAGAAAGAGAGAGAGAGAGAGAGAGAGAGAGAGAGAGAGAGAGAGAG
>OLKM01001019.1:30000-32500 GCA_900291075.1 Melanogrammus aeglefinus | reverse complement strand
CAGGGAAAGGGGCTGTGCACCTAATGGTAAAGTCTGCCCTAAGGACACTTTATATCTACTGTCAAGAGAGCAATTTATAGTTTGTTTGTTTGTTTGTGTGATGACAATTTCAGACAATCGATGTGATCACTCACATCCAGATAAATTGCATTGAAAATGAATCAGTAAGGATAAAGCATAAAGAGGAATAAAGGTGAAACATAGTGATCATGAATCAAATCGAAAAATCAATTGATGATATAATGATTAGATAGATACATTATAAGAGCTGTTCTGTAAAGATATGATGCTTGGGCCCGAGAACCAATGAAATTGCCTTTGACTTCATCAGCCAATCCGATAGAATGACTCATCTCAATGGTACATTTCCATACATTTCTCAACAAACTACCGTAGTGAAATTGTCTTTTCATGGCCAGATTCTAGCTCCCATTTCCCTTGATAATCTCAACACTGTTAGGCCCGTGTCCATTAACTCAGCTGTGACACGCAGAGATAATAACTGCTGGATGGACTGCGGTATTCATATTGTATTTCTAAATGCCTGATTTCTTTTCTCATTGGGGGAAGTAGGGACTTTTTCGGTTAAGCTGGGGCAATATTAGGTTAAGCATGTACACAGGGAGCAGTGTCAAAGAACCTGCATTCTTCATTTTTTCAAGCATGGA
Organism: Melanogrammus aeglefinus; assembly: GCA_900291075.1. Classification (NCBI taxonomy): domain Eukaryota; kingdom Metazoa; phylum Chordata; class Actinopteri; order Gadiformes; family Gadidae; genus Melanogrammus; species Melanogrammus aeglefinus. Next base: position 31,832 of record OLKM01001019.1, on the reverse strand, counting down.
GTCTGGAGTCTTCTCCATTATATCTGCAAGCAAATTCATGTCATTTATATTCAAACTCCAAGACTGTGTTAACATTATGGATTTGAAGAGCAAAAGCAATTATACAGAGCACTCCATATCAACGGGCCAAAGATGACAGTGCACTTGTATGTGATTCTGAATGTGCGTATGTCTGTCTGTGTGTGTGCATGCGTGTTTGCGTGCGTGTGTGTGTGTGTCTAAGCATTTGTTCGAGTGCAACTCGTTCATGTGGTGAAGGAGGGCTTGTTAACGTACTGTGGTAATATGTATAGGTGAATAAATTAATTTATGAAGAGGCTGATGGCATGAATTTCACCTATCCAATTTCAGATACAAATAACGACAGTTTAAATATTCTTTGTTACGGAATGCTGTATTTGTTTTTTACAGAATTATGAACAATTTTGAACAATTTCTACTGTCAGTAGAGTAGCTTAGTCAAATATACCATTTGTGTGTATGTGGAACTAAAAACTATATTTCCTTCTGTCTTTCCTTCTTCCTTTCTTCCCTCTATCTCTGCCCATCTCTCTGTATATCTGTCTCTCTCTCCCTCTCTCTCTCTCTCTCTCTCTCTCTCTCTCTCTCTCTCTCTCTCTCTCTCTCTCTCTCTCTCTCTCTCTCTCTCTCTCTCTCTCTCTCTCTCTCTCTCTCTCTCTCTCTTCTCTCTTCTCCTCTCTCTCTCTCTCTCTCTCTCTCTCTCTCTCTCTCTCTCTCTCTCTCTCCTGCTGGTCAGTCTATATGGCCCGGCGTAGTTGAAACAGTAAAACAGTTGCAAGTGTTTTGTGAGGAAATTAATCATGATGATTAATTGGCCTTCAGGTTGAATATCCATTGAGTGACGGCGGGGCCGTCAGACAAACACACACGAGCACACACACACACAGACACACACACACACACACACACACACACCACACACACACACACACACATCACACACCACACACACACACAACATACACACACACAAACACACACACACACAGCACACACACACACGCACCCTAAGACACACACCACACACACACACACACACACACACACCACACACACACACACACACACACACACACACACACACACACACACACACACACACACACACACACACACACACACACACACACACACGCACCCTAAGACACACACACAAACCCATCAGGGATACATTGACAGGCCTTTAAGGACAGGCAGATTGATTCACACAGGGCCTAATGATCCCTCCTCTAAGAATGGAAGAAAAGATAAACAACACGGTTATTTTCCTTCATCCTTGCTGTTGGTCTCCAGATGCACTTTGCCAACAGAGTGAAACGGTGTTTAGAGTTTCTGACACTTTGGTTCAAGTGCCCCCCCCCCACCCTCCCCCCTCTCTCCCCTCTCTCTCCCCTCTCTCTCCCCCTCTGGTTGTTAGTCCGTCATGACAGCCCAACTGAAGGGCTGTGTGAGAAACGAGGACCACCTGGTCACACTGGTTATTAGTATAATAATAAATAGCAGATTTCCTGAGGTCAACAACATTATAGTACTGTTTCAGGTTATGGATTAGGAATATTGTGATTACCCCGGATACTACTCCAGTAAGGCATGGGTTTTGATTTGGTTTATGTGTTGCGGTCAGGAGCAGCCTTGTTCTGCGTTGGGGTTTTCTGTCAAGAGAAAATGGGGGAGACACCTTGTATGTAGATGCACCTCCCCCACCACCCCCCACCCCCCTACAACCCCGCCTTGTGTAGCGCCCGGTGCTACATAATGGAGGGGGGAAGGGGGTCATGGCTTTGTGGGGGTCGGGCTCCCCTCGCTGTTGT
>OLKM01001019.1:0-25000 GCA_900291075.1 Melanogrammus aeglefinus | reverse complement strand
TGTGTGTGTGTGTGTGTGTGTGTGTGTGTGTGTGTGTGTGTGTGTGTGTGTGTGTGTGTGTGTGTGTGTGTGTGTGTGTGTGTGTGTGTGTGTGTGTGTGTGTGTGTGTGTGTGTGCCTGTGTGTGCTGGTGTTTATAATAGCTGGTCAGCAGGCCATAATCAATACAGACCTTTTGACGGAATCGTAAGGGGAGGTTTCAGCAATCCAACACTACGTTTTCTTGTGTTCTTTTCTTCTCATGCCTAAGAAAATTGGACCCAAAACATCTGGTTCCTGGAATGGAAAACTTGTGGAACACAGATGAAGGCCCTAATATCCTTTGCAATTTTCTTCTTCTGAGGCATTAACATATAAAAGTCCAACCAAGAAACCGCCCTGGGCCTGAATGACCAAGCTGCTGTGAATATTGAAGACTTTTCACCAAGCGTGAAGTGGAGAAACAAAAAAATCACAGGGTAGGGATGCCTTCATGGAAACCATGATCCAAATGAAGGAACAATAGTCAAATTACCTGAAATATGGAATATCTCACTATAGACAAATCCTTCCAGCGAGAAGGTTTTTTTTTGTAAAAAGCAGGAGAGTGAGAGAGAACAAAAAGGAGCTAGAGAGAGAGAGGAGAGCGGGAGAGACAGAGAGCGAGAGAGAGCGAGAGGAGAGCGGGAGAGAGAGATTGAGAGAGAGAGAGAGAGAGAGAGAGAGAGAGAGAGAGAGAGAGAGAGAGAGAGAGAGAGAGAGAGAGAGAGAGAGAGAGAGAGAGAGAGAGAGAGAGAGAGAGTGAGACTGTAGAGAGAGAGAGTGACAGAGAGGGAGAGAGAGAGTGCGTGAGACTGTAGAGAGAGAAGAAAAAAGAGAGAGCCTAGAGGAAGACAGGGAGAGAAAGAGAGAGAGAGAGCAAAAATGAGCCAGAGAGGAGAGTGGGGGAGAGAGAGCGTGTGTGTGAGAGAGAGAGAGAGAGAGAGAGAGAGAGAGAGAGAGAGAGAGAGAGAGAGAGAGAGAGAGAGAGAGAGAGAGAGAGAGAGAGAGAGAGAGAGAGAGAGAGAGAGAGAGAGAGAGAGAGAGAGAGAGAGAGAGAGAGAGAGAGAGAGAGAGAGAGCATTAAAGGAAGGCCTCTTCACCCAGCTTCCTTCATGAATAACAAATAGAGAACCCATTGCTCAGCCAACACAACACAAGAAAAACATTACTGGATTCCCTGAATTTCTGGTTCTCTGTACACTGTGCTAGTGAGGTTGGAAACATTCAAGAATGGTGTGTTTCTTTTTTCATTTGGGTGATTGGCAATATTAACTTTGTTTTGTAACATAGCCATGACATACACATTAGGTAAATCAAAATATATTATATATGTTAAAATAAGGTAAGCTTATAAACGACTAGCACGTCAGCATCCCATTAAATATTTTTTTGTCCAAACAATATCGCAATTTGTACCAGTTGTTTTAGCAGAAGAATTGTATTGATAAACAGTGTAGATAAGTTCTGCGTTCGAAAAATAAGATCAGATGGAAACTTTTTCTAATTGAATGCATCCAACATTTTCTGATGTGTTCCCGGGACCGGCTGCAGAGTATCTGACCCCCAGTCCAGGAAGCCTCGTTTCATTGCGCTTTTCTTGGGGGTAAATCCGTGAATACTCCGACGTCCCCATAACGAGGTCTCTTAGGGGACGGGGGGACTGGGGGGTGGGGGGGACGGACGGAACCCCCCTCAAATGATTACCAGTATCCATGGTAATCTGGACGGTAGGGACATCAGCACATATAGTTAAGGAAAGCTGATGTCCTGGTGTTTCTGTTCGTCTGGCTGCGGCTCTGTAACGGGGTTAATGAATGGTTACGAGTTAGACATTTGCTATGGACTTAAACATGTAGGCTCTCAATCTTGCTGAATCAAGGCCATCGCCTTAAAGGCCGATATGCAAATACTGCTTAGGCACTATATCTTCATTTTCGCATGCGCCAATAGTTTTAATTCACAAAACTGTTCCAAATCGGTCAGCTTAGACGTGACAGAAGCACGTAGCCTATCACCGTTGTGTTATTACCAGTAGGCCATAATCCATAACAGTCTGCTCATAAAAGTTAAGTTCACTCAAATAAACACTAAATTAAATGTAAATGTTCACGGTCCGCTTAGGCGGCTACATGCAGCCGACGTGTCCTTGAACGACTGTTTGTTGCAGAACTCCAACCCAGGGCTTCGCTCGCACCTTGAACTCCTCCTGGCCTCTCCTTCCCCGAGAGGAGCGCATTGAGATGCACGGCGCGTCCCGACCCCCGAGGCGGCCGGCCGGGCTGACACAAAAGCTTTGGTGCGCTACACACCCAATTAGAACCTTCCGTTTGGGTTACATTTGTTTTTGTTTGACCCCCCGTTTACAACACAATAAATAACCACACGATCAATAATAATTAAACGACAGTATCCCTATATTGATGGTGATAACAATATAGTAATAATAAGTATTATAATAATAACAATAACAACTTAATCAACAACGCAAACAATAACTTAATAGGCTGCTAAATATAGGTAGGTAGGTATAGGTAGGTATAGATTAGGCTCAGATTATGCTACTTGTTAGTAGCACAACAAATGATTTTCTAAGTGGGCATAATTAAAAACATGATTTCTTTAATCAAATTACGTTGTCATGTTGACAGATTTGTCGAACGGAGGTTAAAAAAAATCATCATCATGCCATTACCAATATGGCTTTTTACTTCGAACTAGGCTACTTGGAAGAAGCCGCACATCAAGGCAGAGAGGATTCCTCCTCTCCATAATGTCCAATCAGCCTGGGCCCTCTTACAGCGCAGGGCTGTAATTGGATGAGGACAGGATAGGCGTGCGTGCTCCTCGCGTCGGGTAAACACTCGCGTCTTCGCGCTTCAGAGGACGCGGTGGGAGCCGGCGGAGAAGAGACACACACTGCGAGACACTGGACGCGGCGTCAAGGCTTCTATTCTTTTTTTTTAGAGTTAGTTGATCGTTTGAATTCCATTGACATCAAAACCTTAATTACTGCACAGCGGGGTGACAACAAGCCGCAGAAAACATCCAAGAGCTTCCTCCTTTGGTAAACATCACAGAGACATTTCCTATTGATACAGTCTTGAGATAATGGATTAACCACACACTCGCGGTGTTAATGGAAAAACAAACTTTTTTTTGGCCAAAGCTCCTTTCGTAGCGGACTGCGTGATGATGATGACGATGATGATGATTATGATGAAGTCTGATTTTGATGCACCACTCATATCTTCATAAGTCGATAATTTTTTTTAGATTAGTAACTGTAGGCACTTCTCAGCTACCGACCGGCCTATATGGACAGCAACAAGTAAGGTAAACACAGCACTGCAGAAGAGCGATCACTACTCCGGCATATATGGTTTGGGGAATGGCCGCAGCCACCTCCAGTCCATACCTCACCAGTAACAGGATCCTGTCGTCCGGCTCCCTCATCCACTCCGACAGAAGGGGAGGCATGCAGCCCGGAAACACAGCGGTCACCTCGGTTTCCGGTGGCTACAGAGGGGACCCCTCCATCAAAATGGTACAGAGCGACTTCATGCAAGGCGCCATGGCAACCAGCAACGGGGGGCACATGCTGAGCCATGCCCACCAGTGGGTGACATCGCTACCCCACGCGGCAGCCGCAGCCGCCGCAGCCGCGGTGGCCGCGGCCGAGGCCGTCTCCCCCTGGTCATCCAGTCCTCAGCCGCAGGACGTCAAGAGGAACACGGGCAGGGAGGACCTGCACCCAGGCTCTGCGCTGCACCACAGGTCTCCCCACCTGGGAGCTCACCAGGCGCATCCGGGGGCTGGCTGGGGCGGCGCGGCGTCCTCGGCGCACATCAGCATCTCCGAGGGACAGCAGCAGCAGCAGCAGCAGCAGCAGCAGTCCCTGCTCTACTCCCAGCCCGGAGGGTTCACCGTGAACGGGATGCTGGGCTCACAGGGGGGCCAGAGCCTGATGCACCCGGGACTCGTGCGCGGGGAATCCCCGGAGCTCGACCACGGAGGACACCACCATCACCACCACCACCACAGTCACCACGTGCACCATCACCCGTCGCACCACGAGGTGAGCCACGACCCGCACTCGGACGAAGACACCCCCACGTCAGACGACTTGGAGCATTTTGCCAAGCAGTTCAAGCAGCGGCGGATCAAGCTGGGCTTTACCCAGGCGGACGTCGGCTTGGCGCTGGGGACATTGTACGGAAACGTCTTCTCGCAGACCACCATATGCAGGTTCGAGGCGCTTCAGTTGAGCTTTAAGAACATGTGCAAGCTCAAACCCCTTCTCAATAAGTGGCTGGAGGAGGCAGATTCTACGACGGGAAGCCCGACGAGCATCGATAAGATTGCAGCCCAGGGAAGGAAGAGGAAAAAGCGCACCTCGATCGAGGTGAGCGTAAAAGGTGCTTTGGAGAGCCACTTTCTGAAGTCTCCGAAGCCCTCCGCGCAGGAGATCACCTCCCTGGCTGACACTTTACAGCTAGAGAAAGAGGTGGTAAGGGTGTGGTTCTGCAACCGCAGGCAGAAAGAGAAGCGAATGACGCCGCCCGGACTTCCACACACACCGGAGGACGCGTATTCACAGGTGGGGTCCATGGGCGCAGACACGCCATCCCCGTCGCTAGACTGTAAGAGAATGTACAGCGACACGTGAACCCATGGACCCCCTCGAGCACAGCCACAGAGCGGACGGCTAACTTTCATATGTGAAAAAGTTTGGGAAACAGACGTTGTAGAAAATATTTAACAAGGTACTCGCCCATTCAAGTTTGCCCTTCTATTTATTTACCTCGTAAACTATTACCAAGTGTTCCCTTCGTGCGTCCCTGTGGTCTAAAAAACAAGCCATCCAAATGTTTTTATTCTATGACTTGCAAAGAATTATTTCGTTTTCTCTGCGCTCTGTGTCAGAGAAGTGTTTTGAAAGTTTAAGGTAGAGTTAATTTTCGTTGAACTTGAACTTTACAATTACAGTCAGGTTTCTCTTATTAGTTCATTTAGTAACTTTAAAATAAAACTTATTATAAACTTAATGACAAATTGAGTTAACTTCATTTTCAAAGACTATGTTTGAGGGGGTTTCCTTGTAATGCTGCAGTTAGCTTCTTTTCCCTTAAATATTTTTTGTAGCAAAATGATAATTTAATTTACTCTATTTTTTAGGATGTGTTTATGCAATAAGCAATAATATCATGTTTCTTCATACCGTTTCTAATGTGTGTGTGTCATGTGTGTGGTGCACCAGTTCTGATCATATTTGATGATTGCGTGTTTCAAAATAAGTTTTGTATGGTGAATTATTAATAGGTATTTTAAAACAAGCACATTATTCCCCTTGGTATGCACACATAGGCCAACCTTGTATTTTTTGTGTAATGATTTAGACTATTTATTTTTGTTTGTTGTGTTTATTTTCATGGATAGTATGATTATTTAATAAATTTGTTTAGAAAAGGTTACGTGAAATGTGCATTGTAACGAAATGCAATACACACACACACACACACACACACACACACACACACACACACACACACACACACACACACACACACACACACACACACACTCACACACACACACACACACACACACACACACACACACACACACACACACACACACACACACACACACACACACACACACACACACACACACACACACACACACTGTTGTTGGGGAAACCCAAACATTAAATCGACCTCCCCAAATGTCACTGCGGTCGCTACATTTATTCAGTATAGCAAAAACAACATAAGGTGTACGGTTCGAACAGCTATCTTAAGATGGTACAGCTGTGTTAAGATGGTAACACAACAACGCGACTCTAGATGTACAGCCATTGCACCCACCAAGCCCATACACGTGTACACATTTAAAAAACAAAATGGAGCCAGGTCCTACTCTGTCTTTAACCCACTCGGTCGCCCCCCCTCCTGCACTACGGTCTACCGTTGTGGAGCGTCGCCAACAGAGGTGGTTGGCCCAGCTGGCAGTTCACCTCCGCACTGGTTGCCAAGGTGACAGCGCAATGGAGTGACAGGAGTGGTGCGGGGGCTCTGTGACTGGCTCTGTCGCCACACATGATGGTGTTTTCTTTTCTTTTTTTTTCAGGTCTAGATTGTAGAGATTATCCATGTGAGAAAAAGGTAACACACACACACACACACACACAACACATGCTGACACAGGTTTACACCGGTGAGCCAGGGTCGTGTGTTTTTATTATCGACCAACATGGTATAGGTCAGGAGGGGGGTATGTGAAATGTGGTCTCAGTCGAAACGATTGCAATGATGGCGTCGGTTCTTAATATTGGTATAGGGACATATCCCTCCCAACCCTATACCCAGAGTATACCTCATGCCTGCAGGCTAACATTATATAATATACTGCAATAAGTGAAAAAAGGAGAGTTCTGGTACATGGCTCAAGTCAGCCCTGCGGAGGTGTTAAAGTGTTATTCGTGTGTACAGTAAGGAGGAGATTCTAGCCTCAAGGTTAATGTGCTATCCTGTAATGTTGGCGACGGCAGGTTGAAGATGAACTTCCTGTTGAGTGCAGGCCCAAGAAAAACACAAGTCGTTAGCAAGAAACACATCATCGCTGTCCTATCTAATTCTCAATCCTGAAAATGGCCTCTTTTTTTTTTACACACACGGTAAAGGCGGGCAAATAATGATCAGGTTTGGGTTTAAATTAATGTTAACCAAATTAACAAGAAATTAAGTTGCTATATTTTAATAAAATACATTTGAAATGAAGTGAGCAAAGTTAAGTGGAGCAAAGACATGCACACACTTAAGGCCTGTGCGCTAACACAATTCACACACACACACACACACACACACACACACACACACACACACACACACACACACACACACACACCACACACCACACACATCGCAGTCACGCACGCAGTCACAGACGCACACACAAACACACACACACACACACACACACACACACACACACACACACACACACACACACACACACACACACACACACACACACACACACACACACACACACACACACACACACACACACACACACACACACACATACACACACACACACACACACACACACACACACAGAGGCAGTCACGGACACATGCACCCACACACACAAACCTACACATTTGGGCAATTGTATACCCACCAATGAACATTAGCAGAGTTACAAGGAAACTTGGGCCTTGCAGTTATAAATAGACATTTAACTGCTGAGACGTGAATGGACCATTTGAGCTCTGCAGGTATAAAGAAGTCACTCCAGGTCAACTGAACTCTGCCTCAGTGGACATACAGCATAGCATCCACTTCATTTTGTTTTTTCTAGGAGAAGCAAAACCACACTCAAGGTTTCATGTTGATCCAACATGTCGGTACATTTTAAATGTATAGGCCACAAACAAGAAACTACCACAATGGCATACAATACATATAACATGTAGGCCTACATCCAGACTAGCTTATTATGTGGAGAAAGGAATGAAAAAAGTGTCTGGAACATACTGAGCCAAGCAGGTCATGCCATACTGCAGCAGCCGATAACCGTCCACAGTTGGCCCGCGACGGGTTTCCCAGAGCTCAGAAAAGCTAAAGACGAAGATAAAAAAAAAACGCAGGCCAAATGTAAGCTCATAGGATTGTAATGTGATCCCCTAGAAGCTTAAGAGCCTTAAAGGTGGAAGATGCTTGTGGAATTAGCGGATATCATCAGTCATAGCCTGCAGGTGTCTTGCTGGAATACAAATGATGCTATCCAACAGGAACATGTGGAGGACGGACTGCTACAACTGAGAGGGGAGAACCCCCCCCCAAACCACCTCATGTTCTAGTTAGCACGCCTGTTCTCTTAAACCACGTCTTGTGTGGTGCTTGCATGTCTTTTGTCGTGGCGCATGTGTGCTTGGCCTCATTAGGAAAGGAGTTATTTTAATTTCAAATAACTAATGTAATTGCATGCACACAGCACTGGTTGTAATTGCGCCCTGATTCCTTTACACAGTCAACGTTGAAGAGTAGTAGGCAAGTCGTGTTTTCTGAACCCAACCCCACCACTTGATGCCAGTTGCTGTTTGAGGTCTGCCTGTCCATGCTGTACCGCTGACATAGGCCTACATTTAGAAACACTGATTAACCACGCTGTGCTTTCCGCCGTCGTCTTGCTCTCCCTCTCGTCTGCTCATTACCAGTCCCCACTGTTTGGTGTTAATTATTGTCACATTGCGGAGGTTGGTTTACCACCAAACTCTAACACTGATTAACAAGCTGCGCCTTCCTCAGTGTGAATTTGAGCTCCCCTCTGCAGAATTAAAACTGCGGTGTGGGATATATATATTCTTTAGAACATGGAGGACTCATTTTAATCTGAGCTAACTGGAATGTGTGTGAGTGTGTGTGTAGACCTATGTTTGTGTGTGTGTGTGTGTGTGTAGGCCTAGGTGTGTCTGTGTGTGCGTGTGTGTGAGACAGAGTGAGATTGAAGGAGAGAGACAGAGAGAGGGCGGGAGGGAGAGAGAAAGAGAGAGCGAGAGAGCGAGAGAGAGAGAGAGAGAGAGAGAGAGAGAGAGAGAGAGAGAGAGGAGAGAGAGAGAGAGAGAGAGAGAGAGAGAGAGAGAGAGAGAGAGAGAGAGAGAGAGAGAGAGAGGGGGGGGGGGTGGAGGAGAGTGCTCTTTTCCTGAGGCATTTCTTGTGGAAGGTATGATGCAGAAGGCATCAACGTCATTGTGATTGGCACCAATACTTTTCCTTATTGCTATTTAGTGTTTTTATATTATTTAATTAGCTTATAGTTTGCTCTTTTGAACGATGAAGTACTACTAGACTCTCCCCAATCAGAAATAAATTAAAGCAAATATCTGTGGAATAATGGTCAGGGAAATGAATTATCTTCCCAGCAAGCATGTTGGGTGCTACTGAACGTGACCAGCATTCGTGTGCCGGACCGATGGAGTGGAACTCGTTTGATGCGTACGGTCGACACATGGGCATGATGCCAATTTAGACAAGCGTACCACTAAAAGAATATAGTGCTGCATGCTAAGTGTGCGAGTATTACTCCATGTGCGTTCATGCCTGGCCGGGCGTGTATTTGCCCGCTTATAAGAGCATACATGGACTTTATTTTTTTTCTTCATTCAGAAAACTGTCTCTAGATTATGGTCTACATGTAAGCCTATTCCAAATTTTACAAAAAGTTTGCACTTGTTCGTGTATTTCTATGTTTTTTTTTTATTTTTATAACAATTACTATTCCTGTTCGGGATATGGGTTGGATCATTAAAATGGCAATCAATGTTATAATAGAAAGTGTTCGTTATGTACCTTGAGCGACAATTTTGAAACAACAACGTCGCCCTCTACTGACCAATGTTTTTAGTGCATTTCAACGCGATGGATTACGCTGATTACAAATAGGATACAGAGCTGTTGTAGCCTACATGGAGATACAAATACAATTAATAAAGAAAAAAAACATCGTAGAGGAAGTTTTTCCTTGGGAGGCTACGACCAATTCTTGTTTGTCGACAAATCACACTTAGTTGAATGTTGTCGGGGTCCCCAACCTCATTGAGCTTGCACTGTGATCTAGTAAGGATAAGGCTCTGTTTTCTCCAACCGTCTCCTCCCTCTCCCTGTGTGTCTCAGGTCTACTGATGTAAAGACTTCTCCCCTGAGATTCTCCTTGTTGTTTTACATAAAACATGAGTATTGCACCTAAAACTGGTTCAGTGTCTATCCCAGATGTTTGCACGTGTCACACGTTACTTTGCTCTACACAAATGTATAGTTAATTAGAAACTAAATATAGGGTAATTATTTTAAATTATTCAAACATGTCAACTGTAGGTCTTTCTTTATGTAGGTGAGAAATACAATAGCTCCTAATGACATGTTGACTCCCATTAGCTCATATAGTAGGCCTACAGTGTCATCTTATTTTTGAAACAAGTTTTCTTGATATACATAATGGATTACTGCCTTCAAGTGGGATTCAGCATGCACCTAGGGCTGGTTTTTGGGCTACTTGTATTGACCTGAGGTTGGTGCAAGAACACAACACTTCATCAGGAGTGTGCATGGGTGTGGTCAGCAGTGTGTGATTCTGAATTGGGATACAAATATTCACATATTGTAGGTAAATATACATGACAATACAAATTAATCATAGCTATTGATTCATTACTTATAGCTATTGATTAATACACAATAATAACCGTTATGGGCTTTCTTCAAGGGCTAAGCTCTTAGACAGCTTTACCAACTGATGAGTGTGGCCCAGCAGTGCCATCTGGTGGCGGGGATTGAGTATGTCACATACTGCTCGGACAGACTATCAATTCTATGTTTCAGTTATTGTATATGCTCCTAGAGACCATAAAAAAATCCCATTATAGGATGTTTACATTAACTTACACTTACGCTTATTTAAAACTGTCCAAACTAGATTTATCTAGGTTAATTAATTTGAGCCATAACATCTAAATAGAAATACAATTATTTATTCTCATCTGTGAGAGTTCAGATCGTTTATTGTCCAGACGCGTATAAAACCCTTTTATATCAACTCTGGCTTGCTTTGAGTGTAGGTCGTCAAAAAGTATACATAGCTCTACTGATAGTAAACTGGCAATTAGTAAAGGCCAAGAATTGGGACTTCCAATGAACCCCGCTCCCCCCCACAAGTACAAGACCAGGAGCGTCGCTAACAATTGAAAACATTCGGGGCTGTAGCCCAGAAGTTAGAGACAGTTTGAAAATTTGAAAATCGGGCTGATGAAATATGCAATTGTAACGTAATTTGAGAAGCAAAGGAAAGATCAATCGTCATGTCTGACTCACGTCGGGGCAGGCCTACTGAATAGGTTAATGTTTACGTTAAGGATAGGAAAGTGCACCAACAGCCAAAATGAGACATTAGGAAAGCTTGCAGCCAAATAAACACTGTCATGCGCCTACCCAATGAATTCAACCAGGTTGAATTCACTGCGGGTCTGCTGAATCTGTGCAAGCACTAAACAGCATTATCGACCTGATGCGCTATGCATAGAGAATACAATTTGCAACATTTTGCAACAAATGATTCTAAATCTGCCCATAAATGTACACGTCAGAATTTTGCGGTTTTCAATGGCTACAATATTGCATCTGTCAGTTGTCAAATTTGCTAAACAAAACGTTAAACTTAAATAATTGTTCACAGTCAACTTATATAGTCCATTTATTTAAGCTCTCTACAGCATAACCATATGCTTCGTCACATCGGTGGGTAAACACGGCACACGCAAAGTACATCTATGGAATCAGCCATTCAAAGCCAGTCTGCATGAATGTATGACAACTGGATGGCAGGGGTTGCGGACAAGGAATACACCGCAGGGGGAACATGAGAGCCCCAGCTCGCGCATACTAGTAGCCTGGGTGCTTTAAGCGTGGAATAAGCTGGATACGGAGCGGGTGAAGAACTCCTTAAATGTGTGTGTGCGTCTGTCTGTGTTTGTGTGTCACTCTGTTCGAGCCTGTACGAGAGTTCAATGTTGTCATTAGCTGTTACGTCTTTCTGACCAATCGCTGTTCAAGGCCGACCTGGGCTGTACCACTTCGGGAGGGGGCGCTTAGTTACTCCCCTCTAGACAAAATCGAATTGGTTGCGACGTTGACAGATTGTATGCGTTGCATGTGTAGAGTGAGTGAGAGGTTGTGGTTGCATGGCTCAGGCTACCGGACGGCGCTGCAAGGAACTTTTATAAACGCAATATTGTTATCCCGCAGTAATCAGCCCGGAGGCCCCGAAACGTTAACGGCCCACAGGAAATTCTCCCGACTCGCTCGAATACCACTCCTCCTGTGTGTGTGTGTGTGTGTGTGTGTGTGTGTGTGTGTGTGTGTGTGTGTGTGTGTGTGTGTGGTGTGTGTGTTGTGGTGCGTGTGTGTGTGCGTGTGTGGTCGTGCGTGTGCGTGCGTGCGTGCGTGTGCGTGCGTGCGTGTCGTGTGTGCGTGCGTGTGTGTGTGTGTGTGTGTATGTGTGTGTGTGTGTGTGTGTGTCATTACCATTATTTTTTTTCATAAATCCTAACCAAGTAGTTTTGTTGCCTAACCCCAACCAAGTAATTTTGGTTGCCTAAATCACCTAAGTCTATGAAAGACCATGGACCACTGGGAGAAAGACCTGAATGCGAGCTGTTAATCCACCACACCCTCCTAACCTCCATGTAATTTGTGGCTCTTTATACTACGTCACCTGACTTTCGGCTTTCTGGCAGGAAGCCATGAAGACAAAGCGAGTGCTAAGGGCCATGGCAGCTATTTTTCTAAATGGTCGCTACAGACCTGCTTGAGAGCATTATGAAATCAACCCAGAGGTTCTGGATTCAGTCTATAGTCAAACTACTCACTGGATGGACTCAGCCAATGTAGTGAAACAGTTCCCACGCAACCCTCAATTCTCCATGGTTCTAATGCATTGAGTGCAATAAAAAGATTATCTGTAGGTTCCAAAAAAACAGCTTTGATCATCATACTATGTTGAACAAAATGATTAACTTGCATTTAAAGTCCATTAGAGGAGGATGTATTGGTTTGTTATCATGACACATATTGACATATTGACAGACAGCTTACATTTTGCGTTGATTATCCACTATTGTGGTATGTGCGTTTCTGTCTCCAGCTGTAGAACTCTATGTTACCACCCCAAGGCCCAGACAGCATGACAGGCAATGTATCACAGTACACTATGTGTACAATGTCATTGTATGTCCATTTCGAGAGGAATATTTTTACTGTCGACAACTTAGCTTTGATTGTGTGTGTCTCTGTGTGTGTGTGTGTGTGTGTGTGTGTGTGTGTGTGTGTGTGTGTGTGTGTGTGTGTGTGTGTGTGTGTGTGTGTGTGTGTGTGTGTGTGTGTGTGTGTGTGTGTGTGTGTGTTTGTGTGTGTTCAGTGCCCGCACACAAAAAAATAGGCATTGTTTCTTTTCTCTTTTAACTTTAACACTGCCATTTTATTGTGTTGTTTGTGCTTGCCATATTTTACTATTTATTATTTTAAGAATCAGCTAGGGATTTGGCTTCTCATTTTAAGGATGCCTTGATAAAGACTGCCAACTTGGGTCTCAAACAAAGTACTTAAGTTTAACACCACTATACTATATTCTTCTGATCATGTAATGGGAATATATTTGGTGTGATGATGGTATTTAGATGTTAAAAGGTGTAAACTGCTGCTACCTAACCATCAAAAATGTTTAGCCATCCAGTCATGCATTCATTCATATATCATTGACTTAAATATTTTTTAAAAGTCAAAAGAAAGTAACTAGTTACAAGTGAGTGATAGTGTATTAAAAGTTAATGAATTTTATTCACTGGCTTCAATAGCAGGAATCCATGATACGCTTCATGCTCATGAACCTCTGGCCACTCATGCCCATATCTCTGAAGCTCCTGTACTCTCCGGGCCTCATGTACATCATCCTGCCCTTGTAGTGGGGCTGCTCGTACATCAGCCAGTGGCCGTCCATCACGTGGCAGGACTGGCAGTCGGACATGCGGTAACGATCCTGGATGTTGTCACAGTCATCCATCATCTCGTTGGACTGACCACCGAAGTTCTCCTTCTCGTAGATCTTCATCCTGAACTGGCCTCTGTGCTGTAAGTCAACATACGGGGAGAGACACATTTCAATCAGCTGTAAATATTAAAAACAATCAGCACTAGAGTTTGACTTTAGTCAAGGTACAGAATACAATTAGGCTTTACATTTGCACAAAAGAGGATGTGTGTTTTCAAAGTCAATGTTTAATACCGCTTACCATGGGGATCATGCGGCAGGACCTGATGCAATCGCTCATGCCCATACGCTGGTAGTCAGAGTACTCGCCCCTTCTAACAAAGTACTGGTTTCCCATGTAGCTGGAGCGGTCGTAGACCATGAAGCAGCCGCTCTCCACCCTGCAGGAGTGGCACTTGCTCAGGAAGGAGGTCATGTCGGAGCAGTCATTGCTGCTCTCATAGGAGCGGCCCTGAAAGTTCTTGTCCTCGTAGAAGATGATCTGAAAAGAATTTCCAAAGAGGTCACTATCTTAAAGCAGTGTATTTCAGATGTGTATTACATTAACCAAACACCAGTTTGATGAAACATTTCAAATTACTTCCCACCTTGCCCATAGTCATGATTGCAGTTGGTTGTGTATTGGCCCAAAGTGATTGCACAGTTTCATCTGTGTGTCTCTCTTGCTTTTATACCTGACCCCACACCCAAAGAATACATGACCCTTTTGTTCAAATTCCTGACAGAGCAACATGGAACAGAGGCCCCCTGTACAATAGAACGCTGTGTATCAATGTGTACCACAAAGTGGACTTCAAAGCACCTGATTTGTGCTGGGGGCTTATGTGAAAAGAGGTTTGGCTATTGTTCTGATATTGGTATTGCTGATAAGGGGGTGACTGTGAGAGTGAAAATATAAATGAACAAAAAAAAGTGTTTATGTTACCATTTATATTTGTTTTTAGATGCTTCAATTGTAAATGAGCTATCAACCAACATGGGCATTCTAAAGATATAAATGACATTGAGTATAGTGAAGAGATTGTTAACAATAAAATAAAGTACTTCATCTATTGCTGCAGAAAAAATAATAATTGCTGCAGTCATATTCTATTACTGCAAACCATCTGCATAATGGGCCCATATACAATTGTCTATTTGATTGCTTATTAGTGTGATATTTTCAATGTACCAATGCTCAAAACATAACATAACCTTAAAAATGTTAATGTTACTTGGACATTTGGCCTGGCTCGGCTTAGCAAAAACAGAGAACTTGTTGAAAGAGAGAGGTGGCTTAAAGCATTACTCGAAACATGAACTTCATCCAAGGCCTGATATCGTCATTACCTAACAACACTTTGATTGGTTAAGAGATTGCACAGTTAGATTGAGAGTTTCCTACAGTTGGTGAGGAGTTTAATCTCTTCAACTGAGCTGCTACTTTTCTTGAAAGGAGTTCCCCTTCTTCTTCCTTCTCCTTCTCCTTCTCCTTCTCCTTCTTCTTCTTCTTCTTCTTCTTCTTCTTCTTCTTCTTCTTCTTCTTCTTCTTCTTCTTCTCCTTCTTCTTCTTCTTCTTCTTCTTCTTCTTCTTCTTCTTCTTCTTCTTCTTCTTCTTCTTCTTTCTTCTTCTTCTCCGGTGGCCGAGGGTGAGGTTCACTAGCAGGAGGGAGGTGTCTTAGGTGTAGCCATGGGTTAGCGACTTCATTTTGTGTTAATTACAGAGGGGCTGAAACTATACGATTTGCAGTAGATAAATTTAGATTTATTCAGATTTTTCCTGTGTTCTTAAGCACATTATTGTCACATTGGAATGGCTTGCAAATTGGTTTGAGCAAATCAGAATATGAGAACATGGTGCCCACAAGCAGGAGCACCAAGAGGGGATAGGGGTCCACATGGTGTGGCTCTGCAGCAACACCAGTTATATATAAAAAATAAACGGGCTGATATAAAGTCTCTCCGAGATGGCCAGTGATCTATCAACCATCTTTACTAGTGTAAATTCATAATTTCATTTCAAACATAAATTTTATTACAATGCATTTTACCATGCTTGAAATACGTCATACCAGGTGGAAAAATGTGGTCCAGGGGGCTTTATGCTGCCCCTGCTGCACCTGCTGCACCTCCCTTCCCCCTCTCTCAGATTCAACTCCTTGACCTCCACTGGGGGCCATTGACGGCCCTAAGACCCCCAGCCCGGGGTTACTATGTTTGAGAGAGATTGTGAGCGTGCTATAATCCCTGTTAAAAAATACTTTATTTTCCTCTGGATTGGGCTTACTCTCTGTTAAATTGTTGGGTCATCCAGGAGTGCCTCAAAACAGAGGCAACTGTTGTTTTTTGCATACAGCTATTTAAACCTGCACTATGTCACTATGACATTTTTATTCTGCCGCTGTTTACTGTGTAATTTTTCCCAACCATCATGAGAAAATCTCCAAACGATATACCTATAACTGCAGCTCCAACTCAAGCCACTAGATGGTCTAATGGGTCAATTTAAATGGCGCCGGTTTAGGCTTTTTATTACCACAACGGTACTAAATCAAGATAGATGGTAGGATGGGTGGTGGGATAAACAAATGGATGGATATCTGCATGGGTGGATATTTGGATGAAGAATGGATGGATTAAAGGTTGTTTGCCTGGCTGAATGGATGCCAGCAGGGTTGAATGCATGGATGAATAGAATGCTGAAAGTATGAATGTAACAACCACGATGCAAGGATGGAGGATTGTAGGATATTGCGGATGGAGGACTGAATGGTGTGATGGATGGCTGACTGGATTGATGGTTGGATGAAAGATGATAGTGTTTGACGATATTCAAATACAGAAATAATCGTATCTTTCAATTCAGAGGGTTATGTAATCTTATTAAAGTAACTAACTCTAGTTGGGATGTTGGGCCAATTGAACCACCAACACTTTATCCACTTGAAATAATGACCTACGCTTCTACAAAGTTTTGAGGGGGTTAGGCTTAGCAGTAGCTGCTAAATCCAACTTTTTGTAAGTAGATCTACAGCTCTATATTAAAACTAATACTATAATATAATGTTATTACAGTATAGTTTAAAGGAGACATATTATGGTGTTTTCCCAAAAAGTAAACATGGTATTTGAGTTCCAGAAAACCTGTTTTTGAAGCTGTTTGCTGGAAATAGCTTTTAGGAAAAAATATATCATCTATCATCTAAATATCATCTACCTATTCCCCTCTGTTTCAGTCCCTGCGCTGTTTCTGGTGTCTGTAGCATTGATGCAAATGAGCCGCTGCCCCATTGACCAATGAGCTGTCAGACTGAACCACAGCATGGAGGAGAAGGGATTACTGTTGTTTGCTGACTCCTGGAGCTCTATATCTATATAATATAATATAACATAATAATAATATTATATACGGGTATTTATATCATCTATCTAAGATCACGGCCAAAAGCTATGTGCGCCTCCTATGATATGATGAATAATAAAGACTGTGTCTGACGTCTCTGGTACTTCCACAAGTAAAGACTTGTAGTGGGGGATATCTCGGCCATGGTTGAGAAGAATTGGGGGGAAGGAACTTTGGCATTGACTCTCTGAAGTCCATGAACCGTGACATGGAGAAGAAAAGGATTGTACTCCGGGAGCTGAGCTGCCGGACTGCCTCCAAGCTCCCCGCGCCGGAGCTGCCGGCCGCCGTCGAAGTCATCCGGCCGCAGTCCGGCAGCTCCGGCGGTTTACTCCGGGAGCTGAACTGGCGCCGAAGCTAGGTGGCAGCTCCAGCGGATTGGCAGC
This sequence comes from Melanogrammus aeglefinus, assembly GCA_900291075.1. Taxonomy (NCBI): domain Eukaryota; kingdom Metazoa; phylum Chordata; class Actinopteri; order Gadiformes; family Gadidae; genus Melanogrammus; species Melanogrammus aeglefinus. Next base: position 7,607 of record OLKM01001019.1, on the reverse strand, counting down.
TCCGGCGGACGAGCAGCTCCGGCTGGGGTAGCTCGGCGGCAGTCCGGCAGCTCAGCTCCGGGAGTACAATCCCTCGCATCCCCCGCGTATACTATATTCCTCCCCTCGAAATTGAAACTGAAATTTCTTTAAATACACATTAACATGAATCCAACACACTAGCCGCGTTTACATGGACACTTTTGATCCGATTTCTAATCGGAATAGATCCATTCCTAACATGCGATCCAATTGTACTATATATATGGTATTTACAAAAGTGGCAAGCGTACATTCGTATATCTCTCGCGCACACACCTGACACATCTGGACGCGACATTTTTATGTATTTGATTTTAATGAAAGCCCAGCAGGAGAGAGATTTTCTCTGCCTGCTCCTTCAATTAAGAAGAAGGACAGCACAGCAACGGAGAGAGAGAGTGCTGTTATGTAAGGGATAATGTACAGAACACCGGTCATTATCTGGAAAGTAAGCGATCAGCAGAGAAATAGTCTGACAAAGGCGTTGACGTCGCTTAGCAACCGGACACGCTGGGGTGATAGATTAACTGGACTACTTGCGAATTGAAAAGAAAGAAACTAGACACACTAGGATGTCGGCTTAGCTCAGAAGGTAGAGCCTTGTAACCGAAAGGTTGCTAGTTTGATCCCCAGCTCCTCCTAGCTGAGTATGATGTGATGTGATGTGTCCCTGAACAAGACACTAAACCCTAACTGCTCCTGATGAGCTGGCTGTCGCCTTGCATGGTAGACGCTCTGCCGTCGGTGTGTGCATTGTGTGTATTAACTGATGTAAGTTGCTTTGGATAAAAGCGTCTGCTAAATGTAAACTAACGAAACATCACAAATTTTCGTTTGCACATTTATGTTTTAAAAATGTCAATTTGAATAGCTTTTACGCATGATTACATGCAATTGACAGACATTGGTGATCTTGGAAGATATCAGTTTATTATGTTATGTTATGTCTATGAATGGCAGTGGCATGGCCACCCTATTCACTGTACCTTGCACATGTTTAAAATAAAAACATGAATATATGAACCATATTATTTGAATATCTTAGTATTGAATTCAAAATAACAAGGTACATTTATACATGGCACTAAAGGACCAGTTTAATATAAAACATAATTGTATACAATATATAAGTAGGGGGTCCCCGCTCCATCTCTCCATCAGTTTGGGGGTCCTTGGCCTGGAAAACGTTGAAGACCCCCCTTAAGCTATAACTATACTATAATATATATAGTATAGTGTATAGTATATACTATACTATATAGTAAAAATAGTAAAAAATAGTAAAAAATATATTTTACTATTAAAGTAAAATATATTTACTTTAATTAGAAATTACATGTAATGTCTGAATGCTGTTTCTCAGTTAATGTCTTTCACACTTTTATTTTTTAATTGAATATAAATATATATAGAAACCTTTGGTATGTACGTTTTTATATATTATTTTTAGCAATATTTTTTTGGGTCAAATTGTATTGAACAAAGACCACACAGGTAACACAACAAATCAGCAACAGATGAAATACTTTATTTTATAATAGTGCTTTATTTGTTCATTTACAAAATAAATTAACACATGTCAGTGATACGCCTCATGCTCATGAACTTCTGTCCGCCCATCATATCCTTGAAGTTCCTGTACTCTCCGGGCCTCATGTACATCATCCTGCCTCTGTACTGGGGCTGCTCGTACATCAGCCAGTGGCCGTCCATCACGTTACAAGACATTACAATCGGACATGCGGTTAACGATCCTGGAAGTTTGTCAACAGTCGTCCATCATTCTCGTGCCATCTGGCCACCAAAGTTCTCCTTCTCGTAGATCCTGGCCCTGTAGGCTCCCCTGTGCCTGTACCAGCGGAGACATAGAGAGACAGTCGTTTTACAGTTTTGGCTGGTGTTTTGATCAGTGAATCTATGCATGTTTGTAGACCAACAATACTGGCTGTATTACAGCTGTAAAACAGAACTGTTATCACCAACCATCAGTGGTAGCCTCAAGTCACATTTAATAAACGGTGTCTCTCAGATGTTCTGCAATGTCAAGGTGCTAAATATGCAGTGTTGTGACAAGTCGTACCATGGGGATCATACGGCAGGAACGGATGCAATCACTGAAGCCATTCATGCGCTGGTAGTCGGAGTACTCTCCCCTCTTTCATGAAGTACTTGGTTGCCCATGTAGTTGGAGCGGGTCGTAGCCATGAAGCAGCCGCTCTCCCACCCTGCAGGAGTGTGACACTTGCTCAGGTAGGAGGTCATGTCGGGACAGTCGCTGCTGCTCTCATAGGAGCGACCCTGGAAGTTTCTTGTCCTCCGTAGAAGATGATCTGGAATGCAGAATGAAAATGTTGCCATGTTTGCAATAAACCAATTAAAGATAGTAAATGATGAACAGAACAATGTTCTGCTCTGTCCACTGTGAGCGTACCTTTCCGTGCATGATTGCTGATGTAGTGGGCAGTGCTGTAGCTCTAATTGCCTGATGGAAGCCTGTTTTATATACCGAGAGAGGCATCCAAACAATTCTATGGGACCATTGTAGAAAAGCAAGCAGTCAGCAGTATGCAATGTCATTCACTGTTTGTTTCCAATGTTACTATATCACACTAATGTTTCTATTCGCTAATGGAGAAAATGATTCTAGACCATCAGCCTTTTCTATACCCAGTTTGGAATACAGTTTGTTCACTCTTGAAATTAGTAATAAAATAGTGGTTTAGTTTTATATTTTGTTCACTCTTGATACAAATTTAAAGGCAGTAAGAAAAAAATAAATATTGAATATTGAATTGAGCAATTGCAGAAGATATGAATGGTAGAAATATTGTTGGAAACGTTTCAGTTAGGACCAGTAAATGTTTTGTCTTGCACATTACATGACACAAATTGACTGTTCAATGGTTGTTTTCTATTTTGTATATACATCATTCTTTTACAAGATTTTATGTGTGTTTACAAGCGTCTACCGTAGGTCTTGGAGGGAGATTGGATCACCCTGTGTGTTTTGTGTCTATGAGCCTTTCTCCTACTCAACCAGACACACCTGTGGATCATCTTAATCAATGCTTCCGGCTTCGGCTTCCCAACCAACAGTCTAGCAATTGTCAGTAGCGTTCTTTGTCTCTATGCATCCTCGTCGTTATATATTCAAGAACGTCAGGTTCTAACCTCTGCGCTTCTGTCTTGATCTTCTCTCTTACCGCAGTGCTATCATTCCACACCTCCTTCCTGGTTTCCCCATCGACCCGGTCGGCCCTCCGTATAAACCAGCCCTCTGCTCATTCCCATCAAATAAACATTTTAACTTTACAACCCTTGTCTGTCGCCATTTGTTTGTGCTCCCTCACTCTCTCGGCTGTAAACACAATGTGTTGGCATGAGGGTGCAAAGATATGTTAAGTCATCCAGAGGGAGGGGAAACTAACTCATGCCCGCTTGTTCAAGAGAAACAGCTTTTTTGTGACACAAAGGATCATATAAAAACATTATATACATAACTACAATTCACAATCCAATCAACTCAACCAGGGTGCTACTGAGGGTGCTATGGATTCCAAAGGAGAGGGGAAAGGCATCAATCGTCTATTTTAAACTATCAGTGGATTTCAAAAATACTAACCTTTATGTAGACACTCAAAATGTTGATGCTGCAGAAATAGTTTCTTATAGTTGGGCAACTTAGCTAGAAACTATATAAGGATTGTGCATGTTATGATAAAAGCGTCAAAATTAGTACACTTGTAAGCCAAAGACATAGAACAAAATTAGATATGGAGGAACAACGTCCATTTTCAAGTCCGCCAGTGACCGCCTGTTTTGAGATTAAATTTCACATTAACAATGGATAATAGGTGATAGAAACATGAAAATTTGATAGTAATGCTAAAAGACACAAAGGGAAACAAACAATACAGATATGGACCCATCATACATTTTTATAAATAGCGACCATTTTGCAAATGATATGAGGATATATTGTTGGATTTTATCTACTAAACATAGCACTTGGGAACCTTCATTTGAATTACTCCTTTATCAATATGGTTGCGGGCATGCCACTATATGCCTGGTCGCCTAGGAAAACAGTGCTTTCAATACAATTGCAATTTATCTATTTGGATATCAGTTAGGGTAAGAGTTTGGGTAATCTGTGTAGACTTGTGTACATTTACATTTCCACAAAATAAAATTGTCCTTAATAGAGTGGGTGTCAAAGCACAACCAGGGCATACTGGTGACACCACTGCTGTGTGAAACTCAGCATGGGGTTCAGTGACAGCTAATACACTCTGCTTTATAAAGCTTTCACTTATTTGTGGTAGTTTAGTGATAGTTTAGTGGTAGTGTAGTTTAGTTTCCTAAATGCTATTTAATGTTAGCCCCACATCTAGTTGTTGATGACATGTGATGTAGTTAGATAGTCGCACCTGAATATAGCAGGAAGTGCCAGCGCGGGGAGAGCCGAACAAGGGTAACCGGGCTTTAAATGACTTTCATTAAGTTACCCGGAAGGTGGTACAGATCGCACAGGAATTAAATGTCACTGGATGAACGATCGGGCTAGTTGTAGGGTAGTAATCACATTGAACCTAGTTGTATCCCATAGCCCATTGTTAAAGGAGGATAGTCCCTCAGCCTTCACTTAAGAAAATAGCGAAAGAACTTTATAGTAGTGTGTTGACTCGTGTTGTCAAAGGTCTACATTAAGGCTGACTGGAATCTTTTTTGCAATATGTCAGGAAGTCAAAGACAAGAATCATTTACATGCCCTATGCAAATAGTAGGCGAGCAGACAGGAGAGAGTGGGTACAGTTCAGTTGCCAGAGCATTTTGACAAAGTTCAATTAACTTGGACAGCTCCTTCCAATGTTCGCACTTGGACGGTTATAGATGAGGGTTGATCTGGTGTGGGACCGCTACTGGTCTGAAACCTTGAAAGCTGCTACAAAGAGCAAAACATGGCCAAGGGGTGCAGAGATGTGTGGTGGTGGTGTGCACCCTTTCACCAGGAACTGGCCAAAGCGTTGACAGTATTAAGACCGAGTTGTTTCACCTTACTCTCAGACCTCTGCTCAGGGGAATTGTGCTGGAAGACAAACAGTTGGTTGTCACAAATGATGTAGATGTCATGATTCATGATCTGTCTTCAATTGCTCCTGTACACATGAGGAAGCTGAATAGTAGAATTTTATTACATGTGGCCCATGCAGCAGAAATGGCCATCAGAAATCATATATACAAACTGTTGATACTGATTTTGTGGTAGTGGGCTGCGGCAGTTGCTCAGGATCTCCAGCCAGAAGATGATCGAAGCTGTTGTGAGTATTTGGAACTGGGAAAGGGCTTTTCGATACCTTGCAGCCAATGCATATTGCCAGCAGGACTGGGGCCTGAGAAGTCACAAGAGCACTTCAGTGTTCCATGCACTGAACGGATGTGCTGTGACCTGACTCATCAGCTTTGCTGGCCGTGGGAAGAAGACTGCATGGGCTCTATGATTGTCTTTCCAGAACTTACAAATGCTGTTTAAAAGTATTCTTCTGCCCCGATAACGTACCCCCAAGATGTAGTATAGCTAAAATCTCGAGAGGTTTGTTATACTGCTATATGACCGAAACCATCCAATGCACAGGAAATAGACACTGCAAGGAGAAGTTATTTTGTGAAGAAATATAGTGTTCTGTCTATCCCACCGACAAATGCTGTGCCTAGAAGAAACATCTCAAGAGAGCAGTTTACAAGGAGGACATGTGCGGGGTCAGATGCTGGTACCTACAACCAGAACTACCCTTCACCAGTTTAATGGTGCTGCTCAAAGATGTCTGAGGGTTTAGTATGCACCCTTCTGGACATGCCTATGGGATGAAAAGCAGTCCAGATATGAGAACTTGTCTCCTGTCAATGTAAGAAGGGTTGTGTTAGGCAGTGCAGGGTACAAAAAAGCTGCTTTAGAATGTACAGTCTGTTTACTGTGTAAACTGCGAGAAACAGACCTATAGACTATCACACATTTTGAGTCTTAAATTGCAGCAAATCAGGAGATCTCATGCAACTTTAGTGCAACTACCATTCTTTAACTCGTTGGCTGCCATCTTGGTCACCATCTTAAAAAAAAGTATGAATCATAGTTCACACAAGTGCAATGCAGATAAATCCAACATATAACCTGTGATATAATCAACATCATATTTATCCCTCCATTAATATGAAATATTGATCTGAAAGCAGTTGTCACTGGCAGCCAATTTTGGAAAATGAACGCTATTGATTCATTTGATGAGGTTCCATATCTGTATTTTTTGTGTATATTGGCCATAACGGTGCCAAAAATTTTGATGCTTATATTACAATATTATCCATTGGTTAATGTGGAAATCTATATTATATACATTATTATCAATCTATAAATAGTGGTCCACTGGTGGCCATCTTGAAAAATGGATGCTATAATTGTCAATTTGTCATGGCTCCACATCGTCATTTCAGTCACTGGCGGTTTATTTAAAAAATGGCCACCATATTGAAAAACTCTTGATCTCTCTACATGTTCCCCATGTCCTTTCGCTATATACACTTGTAACCACAAAATGTATGTTTTCTATCACCTATTATCACATTGTTAATGTTTCATTTATCAAAATTTATGATGAAATCAATCAAAAAAAACAGTCAACCCATCTTGAAAATATGGCCGCCATCTTGTAAAATTGTCGTGTCTCCACATCACATTTTTTTATATATGCCTTTGGCTACAAGCATACCACATTTTGACGCTTTATCATTAAAATGCACAATGCTTTCTGGTTTATCTGCCCACAGACTGCATTGTCACGTCGATCCAAAGCGACATACATAAATGAATTTGTCAGAGGAATAGAAACAATATCGAGTGTGGGGACAGTTAAGGATGTTCATAGAATAATTTTTAGGTTAATCCATTCCCATATCTACAACATAAGATAAGATGTAGCGATAAGATGTTTTCTCACATTACCAAGAAGGGGGGGGAGAATGGGGAGGCTGTGGGTCTAGGTCTAACTCCTATTTTCTTATTTCCCTGAGCTATTTTTCTTAAATGTTACTTAAAGGGATATTATATATTGTGTCCACCTTTACCACCAACTTGTGATGTCAGAAGAGGCAGATACTCCAACGACTTGAAACGACTAAGCGACAATAACAATCTCTAACATGGTCACCTTAAGTGCTTTAAACAAAGGCCTATCGGTTGTTTGAGGGTGAAGTGTCGTTGTTCTCTTAAGGACCAGTTCGATAGCTGGATGCTTGACTCCTTGGGCTCTGTAGTCTGCTAAAGGTAATATGTACAACCGTAGTAAGAGGTTGAAAATGATCATATGTTCAAAGTAACATTGTATGTAATGTTTTCTTTAATGACATGGTATTAGAAAATGTTCTATCACATGTTGGAAGGCAATTGCCCAATCACCTGGTCATTATCCATTCTATTCATCCAGCATGCATTTAGGGTAAGGCGATAGTTAGAATGTGAACATGAGTAAGAGAAGGCATTCTAAGACATAGCGCATTGGAACCAGTACCGATTTCGCAAGCTCACTGTTTCA